>JACCIZ010000431.1:0-61022 GCA_025506415.1 Flaveria robusta
GAATGCCATGTGACACCACATGTAAAGAATTATTAGGTTAGATATATAACTTTATATATATATATATATATATATAATATATATATATATATATTATATCTATAAAAACATAAATTAAATATAAATATTTATTAAAAACATAAATAAAATATAAATATTTTTTGAAAACATAGATAAAATACAAATAATTTTTATTTAAAAATAAGATAACACTTAAATATAATAACAAAATGCAATACTTTATCCATCATGGTTCCTTTGGGAATATTCACCCAATCTCTTTAAGGTTGTTATGTGTAACCTACTGTGAAACGTTACACGGTTTGTCAAACCCAAAGATCATGTGATTTCAAAGCTCCAAATCTTCAACCATGCGTACAAATAGTTGTCGACTCATGCGATAACTACATTTAAACAATTTGTTATCATACATTGGGTCATTAAAAAATAATCTTTATAAGATGACTGCTAGATGCCTCACAATCCTGGTTGATTTGAGCAAGTATTGTAAGAGGATGTGAACACTCGATCTGATGACGTATAAAAGGACATTGGCTTGAACCGCACGAATGAAATGTCATCGCCCTCGGATGAATCCAAAGATGATGACGTGGAACTCGATAAGTTCTTGTTCAAAAAAAAAATAAAACAGTAATTATATAAAAGTTGAGAGTAAATGTGTGATAAGTTGAAATACATAAGTTGTGTTTGTAGGGTTATTTTTTTTAAATTAATTAATATGTCTAACCATTCAACGATTAGTGCATTCACACCAATTCTCTTGACCGTGGTCACCCATGAGTCCAACATGACAACACCCACCCCTAGGGGCGGTGTTCTACACCCGTAAGGATGCAAGATAAAATAGTTTATCAAATTCTGAAACATCAACAGCAACCTTAACTTATATTTAGCAGATAAGAATATGTCTTTGAATGAAATGTAAAATAGAGAAATCATGTATAAAATTAATAAAAATACTTTTAACTTATTCATACTACTACTTCTAATTAAATTCGATGTATATGAAACTTAACATCATTCAGCTAGACCTAACCATTATATTCTTACTTGAAAATGATTATTTTGAAAATAATAGTAGTAGCATGTCTTTGATTGAAAAAGTGAAATAGGGAATCATATATAAAAATTAATATCCGTAATATGTTGTAATAATTACTAAGAAACCAAATGAATTCATGAATTTTATATATTTCGAGATAACATAAATAAAAATTATAATTGTGTTTTTAATATGGAAAAACTATGTTATCTTAAACTTTAGTTTCTTTTAAACTTGGAGCCATAATATATGCAACCCCAAATGGAGCACCCTATGTGCCTTGTTTTTTTTCTAAGAACAAATAAATTGTTTTTGGTGGTAGGACCTAGCCTAACCATATATCCCTAACTTCTTATTTGTA
This sequence comes from Flaveria robusta, assembly GCA_025506415.1. Classification (NCBI taxonomy): domain Eukaryota; kingdom Viridiplantae; phylum Streptophyta; class Magnoliopsida; order Asterales; family Asteraceae; genus Flaveria; species Flaveria robusta. The sequence goes on from JACCIZ010000431.1 coordinate 1,425, forward strand.
GTCATAATATACAAAATCTACCATAAAATTCTGCCAACTGCTTCAAACACGCTTTTCAATTATAATAAAAGGCTATTTGACTTTTAAATTGATATCAAAGATACCAAATCTTGCGAAAAGAGAGAAAAATATTATTGATTAGTAACTGTATGATTATACTAGGGTCAAGGACCATCTATACAGTAAGCCCTCCATGCTAAATATAATTAATCTATTACCAATGCTCATTAGAGTAAGAAAGCAAATAATACATGCGAGATTAGGTAGTTGATGACGATGCGTGATAGGTAGTTTAAAAGTCACCACACAACAGGGTTGTGACCGAGTTGTTGGGCTCATAACATATGGTAGTCGATATGCGATGCCATTACGCAGTAGGATTGGGTTCGTGGAGTAGGTGAATAAACCTAAGCAACATGAGCAAGACTGGTATAGGCGAAGAAAAACTAAACCTAACCATCACTAAAATAATTAAAAGATTAATATGAATAACTGAATCAATTGAGAAATCGATTGTTCAATTATGGGTTTTTTCCCCCTACGTTCAACCGAGGTTCATGATTTAGTTACAAGAAGAAACACTGAAACCTGTAACATTAGATAATGATGGTAATTTGTAATATTAAATAATGATGCTAACTTTCTAGTATAATACATGTTGACAAATTTTGCGCACAAAAAAGTATTTAAAGATTTGTACTTAATAACTACGATTTTTTCATTATTATATGTAATACGTACTTTCATTCATAAGATATATACTCATAAGAAATATATATAATTTATGAATTAGATATTTTTTGTTGTTCGACTCGTATGGCACATGAGTTACTAGGCTACTTGGCTATATGTTTTATAAACAACAGGATTAGCAGTTAAACCGTCATTTTCCGAAAAGTCTTGTTATTAATTTATATATGTATATATATTATGTGACTCTCCATCTTTTTTATATAATCTATATCCATACTATTCATAAATATTTGAGGATGACAAATTTGTCATTTTACTCAATTTAAAACATGAGAGCATTTTTGGTATTTAAGAATTTTACTATTTATATGACATATTATTAATTAAGGACGTATTAATTCTTATATATTATTATAATCTAATTTAATTTTATTATTTAATGACATATTATTAAATAAATGATATTTTTATAGTATATATAAGTATTAAAATTTAATTATCTATATCTTTACTACTATCTAAAGCATAGGGAGGATACAATTGTAATTTTATTCAAAGTGTAAGACACCTAAGACAATTTTTTAAGCACAATATACAAGTGTGTTATGCAATAGTTCCTAAATTGCCCTTATTAAATATACTTCTTCTAATTAATGTATTATTTAATTCACTAAATTAAGTATTATCTATTATAATGCTTTTAAAATATATTAAATTTACATTTACTATTTATATATTTAAAACTATTATTATTAAAATTAAGTATTATCTATACTACTATATAATATATTAGAAGTATAAGATGATAATTTTATTTAGTATTTAAGACACCTATACAACATTTTAAAGCATAGAGTACAAGTGATTTATGTAATTATTTCACTTTTGCCCCCATTTAATTAACTTCTTCTAATTATTGTTTTATTTTATACGCATTATTAATACATTCTTTAATAATATGATATTATTTGATTCACTTCATTAAGTTTTATTTTATTTATAATAATATAAATTGACATTTAAATTTATAATTACTAATCATACTTTTAAAACTAAAATTTTATTTTATTTATAATAATATAATTCATATTTAAATTTATAATCATTGAGCATATTTTTTAACTAAATACTATTTAAATTAAGTATTATTTTATTTAAATACTTATCTATATTATTTTATAATAAAACTCTCTAGATAGAGATGTAATTTTACCAAACATATAAGTTTTAAATCACATGTACAAGAAGTGTAAGACATTTAAGAGAGGTAGAATAGAGAATTGATTAAGATTTTAGATACTTTACGGGTAATATGATAAATTTATCAATTAAATTTTATATACCTTGGTATTTTTACCCCTGTCTTTTTTATGTATTTAATAAACATTATTGATACATTATTTAATATAGATATTATTTAATTCACTTCATTAAATTTTATTTTATTTATGATACTATCAATTGACATTTAAATTTATATTTACTAATTATATTTTTATAACTAAATATTATTTAAATTAAGTATTATTTATTTAAATATTTAAGTATATAACTTATATATATATATATATATATATATATATATATCTTCATGTTTTATAGTAACTATAAGACTATTATATTTCTAGAGGCATATTGTGAGTTTAATAATTTTAATATTTATCTATTTCTTTTATAATAAAAGTGAAAGCAAATTGAATGATAATTTTACATATGGATTAAGACACCCATATAAATGTCATGCTTAAATTTAAAAAAATTAACCATTTTATTTATTTATACCCTTATAATAAAATATAATATATGATTCTTATAATACAAATGCTAAAGCATATACATGTGACCAAACAAAACTGTCATTTACTTTCAAGTCCATTTATCCACTATGATTGAGCGATAATTCCTCTTTCCCTTTTCCTTGTCGGTTGTTAAAAGCTCATAACAATAAAGAAGGTAATTTGTTGTGATAATTTCTCCATTAACTTTCTCCGTCTATGCAAATCACCACCGAAAGTTGCCTCCGATAATCATAAAACTCTAATCTATATTAATAAAACGAAACCCCTAAAATCTTGGTAATAAGTGATTTCCGACCATAAATACCACCCATACTTTCACTAATCTTGTTAGGATAATATAATTGTCTTAAAGACTTTTGTAATATACGTAATTGTTTTCTTTCATTCAATTTTTTCAATAATTATATTTTGACTTTTTAATTTATATCATAACGCACCGAGCCGATACTGACTAAAATTGAATTCCAAAAAATCACGCAACAGCCATATCGCCGCAACGCGCGGGCATTTCCACTAGTATATATATATATATGTATTTAAAAAGATACATCACATAATTCAAGAACAAATATAAATAATGTATCATAAATACATATTTTTTATTTTATTTATCATAGTTGCGCATATTATTATTTATATCATTATTTACACTTTATGACTCATTTGTTATGCTTCTCTCATTTTTTTCCTATATTAATTAAACTGTGCATGGCGGATGAGTTATAAAAACATAAATAGTTTTCTTTAAGTACATATTTATTATTTTATTTATCATACAGGCGTATATTATTATTTATACGATTATTGCACTTCACTACGCAACTATTATTTTTATTTTAATTATACTGTACGTATCAAGTGCGTCACAAGTATAAATAACTTATCATAAATACATATCTTTTAATTTTATATTGATATAAATTAAGAAAATGAGTTTTCTTACACTTTTGTGTACAAAAGTTTGTACGGAAAAATAGGCCTTGTTGTTTTTTTTGTGTAAATTTGTTGTAAAGTTCGTAGCAAATTTATGGATTTCTTATCCATCGCAAATTTGTTTTAAATGTGTCGCAATTTCTAACAAAAATAATGCGTAGCAAATTTTGTGTAGCAAAATCTCTTGTTTTCTAATAGTGGCATGCATTTCTAAAAATCACCACCACCTCTGTGTTGTGACTTGTGTTCCTTGTTTCTTCGTAAGGGCCCCCAACTAGTATGGTAACATGTTTGTAACATTTTTTTACCCAAATCTTTTTTGAAGTTATTAAGTGAACTAACTGCTATAAACGAATGAGGAGGATGTGTTACACCAGAATATATAAAACAAGCAAAGGTGAAGCAGATATTTTGTTATATAATCATTGAAATACCAACAATAATTATCATGTAGCATGTGAACGTATATAACTTTAATTGTTTTGTTTGGCTGATTTTGTATATTTTTAGAACACTTCAAAACATTTTATAAATACGTCATAACATGTAGATATAACAATACGTCTTTATCTACTAAAATTATCAGTATACATAATAAAGTATCTATGATGTCCTCGTGATACGCAAATACGGTTCAAAATGGTCCATACACATCAATATGTATGAAATTTTATAATTCTTTTCGATCTTGTATTTCAACGTAGATCATGTGTTTTGGTCCCGTAAAGATATGCCAACATGATAACTACAACCCTTGAAGTGACCCTAGAGGTGATTGAATACAACTTACATACTTTTTAAGTTTGTTCTCTCCCAGTATATACACTATTAATTGTTCAAAGTCTCATCTACCCATGGTAAACCTATTATAAAATTGAGAATATTAATAAAACACAGAATAATATCAAAGGGCATCTAGCTCAATGGGAAAATGGTATCCTAATATGTTAACACTATCGAGTGTGAAAGCCGTCCATTGTAAATGGGCTAATATGGTTGGCGGGGCTGGTGTTGATTGTTTCCTTCTCCCCGTCATGAGTATCTCCGCATGACTTCTTATCTTTTTTACCTAAAGTTTAAAAAATATATATATTTTTAAAACTTACCGTTGTGTAATAGCTAGGAAGTAAAAATAAGTTTTTTTCGTATAACTAACCATTAAGATTTTAACATATTCACTACAAAAAAACCTAATATTAATTCTCTTCTATCATCCTTTTATACTTTCCCAATGGATCCAAACAACTCATAAAAACCTATTCAAAAAACCACTTCAAACCAAAAGATATGGATCAGTGGTCGATCAACACCTTTGGATGCAATTCACCCCAATTCAATGGCTCTAATCAACCCAACAAAACCAATCATTCATTGATTCACAACCAATACGCAAAACTTTACGTTTCATTACCTGCTAGGAAAACCAAAAAAATAGTTGATACGAATAGATCCGGCCTCACCACGCCTCAACAACAGATGACCCTAGAGGAAGAAGCTTTGGCAAGATCTTGGATTGATATTTTTGAGGACCAGTATATTTGTAACTTTTTATACTTATATTTTAATTCTTTATGTATTTTAAGTATTTAAAATAATGTTTTTTGTTAATGTTTGATTAGGTTTTATTTTAAGTATGTATTTTTGTTAAATAAATAATGAATGTTTTTAGTTAATATTAATTGGTAATCTTATTTTTACTAATAATATAGTATTCTTAAAATTAAAAGTATTAATTTATTTAAACATAAAAAATGGTATCAAGTTAGATAAGAATATATTATATGGGTGTGTAAAGTGTCATTTTAAATAATTTTCCTTTTACTACACCATGTAAATGGTGGATCCTCCTAAAACAAATGTCTACTTTTTTTATTTTTGTTTGTAGAATAATATTGTTTATATTAAGAATAATATAATAAGTTTTATATTTTACCTATGGTGTTATTAAAGTAGATTATATCTAAGCTAATATGCATTTTTAATAAACTTTTATTTTATTACTAACCAGGTTTATTTCTGACGAGGCTTTCGTTGAGACCTCGTTTGATTTTGAAAACATTTGTTAATACAGTTGTACATTTGTAAACTTAGTTCTATTGAACTAATTTATAAACATCCTAGCTGACTTTGTGTTATAAGCAAAAGAAAACAACTTTTTCTTAGTAATACATAAACACACTTTGGTTTAATGGTCGTTCTAACTTCCAGTGTCGATTTTTCGGGGCTAGCCATTGTGTACCAAAAAGAAGGGTTTACATGAAATCGTTTTATTTATTTATCTATTTGGTAAACACCCAAAAGTTTCAAAGTGTTGTTCATATGTGTATTGCACGAGTTAAGTATTCTCAGCTCTCACAAAATATGTTTTCGCATTTTTACCAGTAGAAAGATTCGGTTTGCGTCTGTTCCAAAAAAATGCCTTCCGATTATTCTGAAAATTTAACGAAACTACAGTGTATTCAACATGTAAAGTTAATAATATTTTTCATGATCAGTGTGGTTTTATTTCTCCAATATTACTGAACAGAAGTTGGAGCAAACATTAACATATTTAAAAAATTATCAAAAGAAAACCGACAAAACCTGAGATCAAGATGTGAATCATCACATGTTTAAATTCATTTTCCTGTTCTTGTAACAGCTTCAAGCAAAAGAAAATAATAGCGCTGATGACATCATCATAGCCTTTAAGGCCTTACATTCTGTCTCATTCACCAATCTAAAGAAAACCAACAACAAATCTAACTACGTCAATCAAAAGAAAACCAGATAGGCAACCAATTATTTGATCTACACACAAGTAAATAAAAAGTAACTTAGCTATATAAAAATAAAAAAATGTTTTTTTACCACCTCGCGAACAAACATTTAACTTATAAAACTAAATATTGCATATATCCCCACCTCAAAATTCGATATTTATAGTTTTTTGGTTAAGTGCATATATGCACCCACATTATATTGCATATACGCATATTTTATAGTTTTTTTTTTAAGAACTTAAAAGAAAGATGATAAAATTAAAGATATAATGTAAAGATAAAATCAAACCGTCATCTTTTAATTTTACCATTTTTATTGAAGTGTTATATACATTGATTATGCGATTTTGATGTAGTTCATTACATATCTCATTATTAATATCAATGAACTTAGGTAAGAAAGAGCGTCGATGAGTTCATTAAAACATAGATGGCTGCAAAAAAAGGTTTGTACTCTGGTTATGCCCTGCTAAGATGCGATTCTTGACATTAATCATCATCACAACCTCTTAAGCTAACAGAAATAACCTATTAAAGAAGTGAAACGTGTAATAGCCTCATTCAAAAGATTAATCAAAAGAAAAGCAATAGCAAAATCGCACTTGGTTGAAAAAGAGGTTGCAAGTGGACAACTCAGCTTGTTGTCCTCCGATTACGCGTTGTCAAGATGCAAATTTTTGCATTAGATAAGCCTCATTTAAAAAATAAAAAGATAAATAAATAAAACGTGACGAGGAAATAGAAGTGAATATGACTCTAATTGTTTGTCACATGTACATCTTCATTGTCGCTATGACCTTGAAATCATCAACCTTAGATAAAGCCTCAACTGAAAGGATAATGATAACAAAATTCAATACATGATTGAGAGCTAGATTGGCACTATCACAAAGCATCACAATAGCTTTATTATCAATCGATTTTGGGAATTAAAAGAGGAGCTTTAAATCTACATGGAAAGACAAATAAAGAGAGATAGAGAGAGACAAAGAGGCACTATTCTCTCTCTTTCTCTCTAACAATATTATGAAAAAATCATGTGAAAGAAGTCATTCAAAATGAGAGAAAGCAATACGTAAGCAAGAAACGAGAGAAAGCCAGGAGAACGTCACGTGCCAACACACATATCTCATCAGCCAGCTGGCTTGTATCATCACACATTAACTATTAAGAGTTTATAAACCACTAAAAGATAGCTTCTTAATGACTATTAAAACACTATCAAAAATGACTTAATAAACTTTTCTTTTATTACTACTAGTTTTATAATAAAACTCGATAAGAATTAATTAAAACTTGGACTAAAAGGTTCCTAACAAATGTTAGTGATCTACATATAAACAAATATTAATGATCTACATCTATAATCTACATCTATAATTTATATCTATAATCTATAATTTATAATCTACATCTATAATGTTGTATATAAAAACGTCTATGGATATGTATGAATAACAATTATCGTTTTTTTGTATGTTATTGTTTATAACTTAGTTATGTTTGGTATATATAATACATTCATCGATGTCTTATCTATAAATCTATAAAATATGTTTATTATACTTATATAATATCTATAATATAGTTTTCTTATTTCTATCCGTGTAATACATAAGTATCTAACATAGTATAAACATACATGATGAAATCATCCTACTCTAATAAAAGTGTAATTAGGAGGGACACGTGATAATATCATATTTCTTCTCATCAAAATTTTCTCGCTTCTCTCTTCAATTAGATAATTACATTAATTACTGATAATATTATTTAACTTTTTGTAGATTAAAGTAATTTTTAGTAAATTAAAAAATAGGTTTTTTCATTAATGTTATTTCTAAATAAATAAAATATCAAACTTTTTTAATAAAATATGAAGCATTTAAAACTAGTATTTTTAAAAGAAAAATTTTTATAAGCAAAAAAAATTTAAAATTAAGAGTTATAATAAGAAGTTTTTTAAAATGATATAATTTTAAAATAGTTGTTGAAACAAAATTTTAATTATATTTATATTTAGGAAGATTTCAATCATATATAATCTTAAAATATCATTTTCTAATTAATAAATTTTATTTTATTTAATATTTATTTATTCAACTCGGGTAATACACGAGTTTACTGAAACTAATTATATATATAAACTAGCTTTAGTAAATCCGTGTATTACACGGGTTGAATAAATAAAATATTAAATGTAATAAAATTTTATTAGTTATAAAACAATATTTTAAGATAAGATATGATTAAAATTATGTATAAGTAAGTGTTATAGATAATAAAATAATGATATAAACCTTTTAAATTTTTGTTTTTAAACTTTTTATTTATTTTTTCCTGAAAAAAATTAAAAACTTTGTTTTAAAACAAACATTTTAAAAAATGTAATTTTTTAAAAATATTTTTATTATAACTCCTAATTTTAATTAATTTTTTTATAAACATTTTACCTAAAACATCAATTTTAGAATATTTAAAATTTTTAAAAAAGTTTGATATTTTTGAAAAATTTCTTAATTTATAAATATATATTTCTTTCAAAATAATATTAATAAAAATATACATTTCTTAATTTATTATTAATAATTAATATGATATTAATAAGAAAGAAAAGCAAGAAAATTTTGATGAGGTGGAATGTGGTGGTGATATGTGTCCACCATAATTACTATTTTATTAAATTAGTAAGATAAGATAAAATAAGATAAAAGAAGACATATTGATCGAGAACGAAGCTTCTCCCGTTCCTCTCACATCATGCTCCTCTCTCGGTTTCTTTTGGTGCAAATTGGAAACAACACATACACAAGAATAAATTTAAGAAAAGTTTTGATATAATGCCAAATAATTAAAAATTACATCAAACCCTCTTTTTATAGGTGCGTAAAAATGTGACAGGCTGAGCCACAATTGGAAAACGAATTTGCTAGTCTAAATACGAACTTGACTTTCTAAGAGACATGCGAATTACTCTGTCAAGGATTTACACGTTTTACATATAAAAGGAATGAATCAAAACTACGAAAATTGAGGAAATATTGTATGTTTAAAAAAAGGGGCTCTAGATATTGGACTGCTTGACTATGTGTAACATTTCACATTGATTGGGTAGGGGAACGAAGACTTTTTTATATAAAGCTGTATATCTTTCTTAATTGATGAGTTTTAAAACCGTTATGGGCGGACGCTTGAGGGCGCGTCGGCCGCTAAAGCGGATAATATCCAGTACTCTTCTTGGGTTGTTACACTATGATGGAATATCACATGATGTGACTCATGGAGAACATTATGTTCACTACTTATGGGTCCGTAATTTCAAATGCAGCTTAAGTTTTACCTTTTTCACTTTGAGTTGTTTTCTATCTTGTATGCCTTCGTCTAGCTACTCCATGAATGAAATGAGTCCACCTAAGTGATGAATCAATGACTACCATTCATTCCTCTACGATCAAGATCTCTTTAATATTTTCTCGACTATTTCCTTTACACTTGTTAACTAAGTTTGGACAAAAAAATTCCTAAAATATATAAATGATATACTTGTAAAATTTACACATAATCAAAGTATACATATAAAAAATAATTTAATATTTTACAAAAAATAAAAACACTAGTGTACACAGTAGACATCAGAATAAAACCTATAATACAAAAGGATTTGTTATAGGTATACACTATTTATTTTCATTATCTCTATTGCTTTCTATATTTACATATAAATACAAGAAAAAAGATAAAAACTAAAAGTTGTATCAATAACAAAAATTTATGTTTGTCTAACCTAATCCAATACAAGTTGGACTTCACAATAACCATTTGGCAGTTTTACAATAATAGCCACTAACTTATGACATATTTACAAATGTAACCCTTTATATATAATTAAATGACAAATAGTCCCACGCATGGCACTAACTATTGTGGTCCTGTGAATAGTAGATGCTTAAGAACGGTCAACATTAACATAAATTTGGTTTGTCCTTTACATAATATCTCTCTTTTTTTGTCTTGTATTATCATCCAACCAATGTGATGTACCTTGTTAGCAAACCAACAAAAAGTTTAGATTTCACTATTTACTCTCAAGATTTTATGTTGGAATTTGGTTCTTTTAGACTTCTTTTGGGTTGATTCTTTTGTTATACCTTGAATATAGCATATATTGGGTGTTGTAAATACTATGTGTTCCAACAATAAATTTGTTAATGTGTGTTTTAAAATTTCACTTTCACGGAGAGTTGGCCATTGTTATAATATTGTTTCGTATTAAATATGTATAATGTGGCGACGGGAAGTCGTTAGGTGCATGTAATGCTTGGTTGGGTCGTTGGCTCGATTTGTTGTATTGATAGCGAGAGAATGTCTAAAGATTGTTAACTTATTTTGCACCACAACACCACCTAGTCATAAAGTGTCATGGTACATTTGAAGCTTTTAAAACCTGACCAACTTTAGTTGTTAGTTAATTATATAAAGTTTAAAATTTCAATGGTACGAGTAAGGTTTATCATATAGGATGGGAAAAAAATGAACGATCATATGTGTTAATAAAGAGACCAAGGGCTGATCTTTAATTTATAAACAATGATATGACAAAGCACAAATGTTTATAGGACTTTCATTCGAAATGAGAGTTGTCTTGGGTTGTCACATCAAAATTTTTTTATGTTTATCTGTTTTTTTTTTTTATTTTACACGGAGTCGTCACTTAACCTAGTTTTTCTCTGGTTTTCCTATTTGACCCATAAAAAAGAGAAAAACGTGGTGAAGCCGGTGGAATTTCAGTAGGTCAGCACTTATTATTTCTCCTCGGATGGTCGTGTTTTCTCAAGCACACCACCGGAACAATACGTGTTCTCAATACATTAACATTTCATCTTATTATTGAACTTATATATTGTCTTTTATTAATAAAGTTATTGGTTGTTAAAAAGTATAAATTAAAAATACAAGAATTATATCTACCAAATCGTAAAAGACTACACCTTTTTCAAGAAAGTTGATACCCTTAAAATTACATTTTTTAAGAAGCCAAACCAACTCACCTTTTAACCAACTCACCTACGTCTAGGAGCAAAAGCACTCCACCCTTAAAACTACATTTTGCATTCCTTTAACGAGGCAGTTTTAACTTTAATTGAACGATGCTTTATTGAAATTTAAGAACGTATATATTTACTTTTACCAATTTCAATGTGAATCTTATAAGAAAACCTAAGCTTTATAGACTTTATTTTAAAAAATAAACATATGGAGTATGGACAATAAAACAAAATTACATTCAAAATAAAAACCTAAAAAGTAACAAAAACTTAGATACTCTCATCAAATAGTAGCATTTTGCAAAAGGTAATTACTAATTTCAAGGTGCGGCCTTTAAAAGAATAACTTGATTGTAAGACCCAGGGCCGGCTTAACGATTCTGGGGGCCTAAAGCGAACCAAAAATTTGAGGCCCTCGTCTATATTGTTCTTAAACATCTTTGCTTTTGACCGCGACGTAAAGAAATTTGTTTATAGTCTGGTAGAAAACAACTTAGGATAAATTAATTGATAAACATGCAACAACATATTAAAACGAAAAGAAAATCAACTGCAATTGTAGCTTAAAATAAAAAAAAGACAACAATTGATCAAACTGACAAAAGAACAATAGTGAATTAAAATAATTAAATATAAATCTGGATCAGACAACAATAGTAGTAGATTAGGTGATGGATTGCAAAAGATAGTTTAGAGATGATGAATCTGAAAGAACTTTCAGCCATGAACAGTAGATAAACTTTTGAGAAATCAAATTTCATTAGTCGACTTCAATAAACCAAATTTTATAAGTTGACCTTGATAAACATTTAATAATTTTGTTATCCTTTTTTTAATCTCTAAGAATACAGATAATGATTAGATTATAATATATATTCAGCTTAAAAAATAGACAAATGTATATTTTTTTATTTGGGGGCCTAAAGCGATTGATTTAGTTTTTTATACTGCAGAGATGCCTCTGGTAAGACCAAATGTAAAATAGGCGTTATAGCAAAGTGAAAATACCCTCACATGCATTATAGGGTGTTATAGGGGTACAATATGTGGGTGACGTTTCCACAACAATACCATAATTTCTCAAAAAATCTCATAAAAAATTTCATAATCGAGTAACGATAAAAGATGTATTAAGTGACGTTAACTTTTACTCATGTTTTTTGTTATAAACAATAATATTAAGTTGACGCTTATCGCGAAAAATACGCCACCGATGGTCCAAATGATGAGTTTTTCGATCAAACAATTATATTCCCAAATCCTACTATTTTCCAGGAACGAGAATTGTTAAAGAAATAATAAATTCAAGTTATGAAATTGTGAATAGATTAACTCGAGTCCATTAAAGTTTCAACTAAGCCCCTCGTCTTGTGCAGTGTGCCCACCCACCCCCTTAAAGTCTCAAACACCAAACTTGAAAAACCATCTTCCTCACACATAATAATATTCTATAAATACAGTTGTTTCCCTCTCATTTAACACCCCTTCAAATCCGCCATTAATTCCCCTCACCTGCTCCTCCACACCGTCGCAATGTCCGCCGGCGACAACAGTGACTCCGCCACCCGTATCTCCGGCATCAAATCCACCCTTCGAGTCATCCCTAACTTCCCCAAACCAGGTAGTACACTCATCTCTCACTCATGTTTACAACAATAACGATAATCAATAGTAATAATAATAACAACAACATAATATGTGTTTATCAACGGTGATTGAGTGATGGAACCTTTGGTTGATGATTCACAGGTATAATGTTTCAAGACATCACTACATTGTTGCTTGATCCCAAGGCGTTCAAGGACACCATTGATTTGTTCGTTGAGCGCTACAAACATGAACACATATCTGTAATTGCAGGTAGTTGTTAACTTGTTGTATATTATTTTGTAAATTATGTCCACTTTCGTTGTGAATTGAGTGAATTCATCATGCTTAGCCTTTTAGCCCGTTGTTTATTGAGAGGTAGGGTAGATTGATGAACTTTATTCATATAAAAAATGAAGGAAAAAACCCTAGGGTTACATCATGTGTAGAGTTTTGATTGTTTTTGTAGTTTTGTGTTCATTTGGAAGTAGAAAATCCCTGCAAATCGTCTGATGCTTCTCATCACAGATGAAACTAGTTGATCCAGACTGAAGTATGATGGGTAGTTTATCGTTTAGTAGGCTTGTGGTGACCTTTTCTTAATGCCTTTGAGCTACAACAAAATCTTAAAATGGCATTATGTGAGCTTTTTTGTTTGGAAGTGAGCATATAATGTTATCTTTCAGTGGGTAATAGATAGTGGGGGATTTGGGGAAGATATTGTCATTGATTGCTTGCTATGAATGTGTATGAGCGGCTAAGACTGGTCACTGCTTGTTAAAGCATGTGGTCTTTCCCTATCAAGATCCAAATTTTGGGTGGGATAATGGTGGTTCTTGTTGTTGGGGAAGGGTGAGTGGGTCCCTAAAGGGATGATGATGGATATTTGAATATGAGGACATATTTTTTTTTAACTTCTTGTGCTTCATTTCATTTCATTGTTGATTTTTTATTGATTTGTCACTGTTTGGATGAGATGCTTTTGAATTTGAGCCTCAATTCTTTTCACTTTTCAATGTGTGTGTATATATATTGATTTTATCCTCATCTCAACCCACACTCTTACAATCTCTTTTTGATTCATGATTTTATATCTTTGGGTGTCAAATTCTGATGATCAATTATTGTTGGGTAGATCATTTACAGAAGGTGAATAGACTAGTGTAATCAAGTGGGCTCTGTTTCTTTTTTCATAAAACTTTGTTTAATTTATCACTTCTATTTGTTGATGAAAAATATTACATGTCGACATAGTTTATCGCTTACTATAACTTGAATTTAGACGGATAAAAAAATAGATTTGAAGCCTGTTAGGGATCTCCATCGTGTGATTAGGACCATTCTATTTGTTCAAATTACATGGTAAATCCAAAGCATGTATGCGAGTTTTCGACTTTTTGGCCCATTAGTTTTCGATAAATCTCAAGACTGAGAGAAGCTTGCATCTTGCATATACGTAATTAAAAAAACAATTCGACATATTGGCCTTTGGTTCAAAACATAGTATGATATAACTCAGCAGCAAACATAGGTTTGGTAACATCACATATAACTTATCGTCTCTTTTTAACTTTTGTCACATACAATTAATTAATCTTGGTGTGCCCACATTCTTAAAATGTCTATTTCTTTAGAATTTATTTATTTGTTTCTACCTACTTTACAGATAATCAAAAGTATAATAATCCCCACCTTTGTTTTGTTTCCTGGTTCCAACTTACTTCATATAGAATAAAAGATTCGAAATTATAGAAATTGGAGTGCCGATAGCTAAGTTGCATGAAAGGTAATGGATAAACTAATATTAAACAAAGTTATATAATTTTAAATCTGCAATGCATTTTAGAATGATCTCTCATATCCACATACTGCCAAATAGGCTTCTTTCACCAGACTAACAATTTAATTAATTAGCTCACGTACACCAGGAAAAGTTGGTTAGGGGTATAATATTTTGTTGTCCTTAAAGTCTAAATTCTAACAAAAGCATTTAATCATGATTACATTGTTTAACAAAGTTTATCTTTCTTGAAACGTCTCCATCATTCTATTATTCACATGATGTTATATTCTCTTAGTTTTCGTGTATCGTACCTTTTCTTTTGGATAAAGAGACAGAGGCCAGAAAAATTTTATAACTAAAAATGAAAGGAATTATAAACAAATATAGCATCGTCGAGACATGCCAGCGGGAGATAAGGTTGTCCTACAACTACTATGACTTGTTTAGGAAACAAATTACCTTTTGGTCCCATAATAATCATTACATAGGTAGTTTAGTTTCAACTTTTGACTCAAATTCACTTCAATTTGGATGAACAAAGATGTATTGATCATCTTTAGTTAAAAAAATGCAATTATTGTAACATCCAGGGATGTAAGTTACTAAATTGATGTTAAACAGATCTTACTTTTCCTACTTGAAGTATGGATTTCATTACAAAGATAAAATGGAAAATAATCTTACATCATATGCTAATGAACATGTGCTTTATCCCAGGAATTGAAGCTCGGGGTTTTATATTCGGTCCTCCAATTGCACTTGCTATAGGAGCAAAGTTTGTTCCATTAAGGAAACCGAAAAAGTTGCCTGGTATGTAACGTGTGTAACATGAATATCTGAATATTACATGGTTTAAAAGTATTGAGGTGCATAAGTTATAAATACAGGTGAAGTGATATCAGAAAAATACATTTTGGAATACGGGTCGGATTGCCTTGAAATGCATGTTGGAGCTGTTGAATCTGGAGACCGAGCTCTAATTGTTGATGATTTAATCGCTACTGGTGGCACCCTTTGTGCTGCAATGAACTTACTTGGTACCCTTTAAACTTTATCTACATGGTTTGAGTCATGATTGACCTAGAATTTTTCTAAACCTCTTTTAATAATTAACGTGTCAAATATGATTTCATTATTTTAATAGAACAAATTATGGGATCATATGCATTGAAGATACTCTTTGGTAGACGTTTGACCCGTTTCCCTTAGTATAATAGATCAACATATTTTGATGTTCATTCAAACTAACAATATCCCATCACTTATATTGTTTTCAGAGCGTGCGGGTGCTGAAGTTGTTGAGTGTGCTTGTGTGATTGAAGTACCAGAGTTGAAGGTATTTTCTTCATATTAGTTAATTAACATAAGTTACAACATGACTGCATTATTTTATGTTTGAACTATATGATAATGTCTATTTATGCAGTTTCTCCTAATCTTTTTATATATTATAGTTTAACATGATATTAAGTAGTTGTAAATGAACTAAACATTAAACAAACTATGAAGAGTATTTGAACTATTTGATAAAAAGTTTGTTTATGAACATGAAACAACCTTTATTGAACAAATATATGAATGTTTGGTAATCTTTTAGTTAAAGTTTGTTTATGTCCAAAGATATTATACGTATTTAACACACGATGTATTTAACTGATTTTTGTTAGTGTAGGGGCGTGAGCGACTAAGATCGCATGGGAAACCATTGTATGTACTTGTTGAGTCGCAGTTTGAGCCGAGTTCATATTGACTAATCCATCCTACTTTTGGGAGAAGTGTACATTAGAGGGGTCTTAATATTGGCCATAACTCTTGTGTTCCAAGTGGTCAATATTAGTGATAAAACATTCGATGACTGGTTTAGATTCTTTTCAATCGTGGTGGATTTATATTGGCCTCAGTTCACTTTCACAACAATGAATATGATTTTCCATTCTACTTGATTATTTATGGATTAATCTCCCCGCACAATAATCGCTAAATAGTAACTATGATTTATATATATTTCATCTAGGTTATTTAAAACATTTATAAAAGAAAGTTTTATAAATATGATTTTCCAGTCTACTTGATTATTAGCAACAGTGATTAGGTTGGTATAACTTAACATGCACAAGATATCAATGTTTAGGTGTTATGGTTTTAAGGATTCATTGAAAATTTTAAATATGTCGTGATTAAACATCAAAATTTCTTTTAGCCTTAATTTTGTTGATTTTTTTTTTCAGTTTTAAGATTCCTTTAATTTGGTTGTTTCTTTTTTCTTGTACAAATCTTTTGTTAGTTTTAACGGATGTGATGCTTATTTACATCAATGTCTAGACATTATTTTTTTTATATATTCTTTTGATTGTTACCATCATTCTCTCACCTGGTGTAATATTATTGATTTTGAAAAAGTGACGATATACTATTACGCGTTCCTGTTGCAGCACGTACACGGCGTGTAACACCAAAACTGACTCAAAGTTTATAAAGAAAAAACACCTACTACAAAGTGCGGGGTTTAATTCTAGTTTATGTACCTTTTTATAATTACAGAACTCAAACTAAGAATACAATTTGAAGGGACCTACTTTATCTTCTACTAGTTTTTTTTATAGAACAATAACTCACACGCCTAACTATTCGTACTTCTAAAATGTAGCAGTTTCAAAACTAATTTGCACACTAGTCTCCTCTAAATAGTATCTTGCTCTTAACATTGGACTACAAATCACGTGACATTCATAATTATTTTATTTAAACACTGGCTTTCTCTAAGGAGTATTTGACTATTACCACTAAGCTACCAACCAAAGTGACATTTATAATTATTTTATACGAATACAACACACTAGCTATATGTTTAGAGAGTGGCACTTCATACAACACACTAGCTATATGTTTCAATATTGACATGTTCACCTACGAATGGTTTTATTACTAAAAATGAGTTGAAAGATAGCACAAATGTATTTCTAATACATTTAATAACTTCCATACTCGTGTTACTAAAATATTCAAATAATTACTATCACAATGCTATTTCTAGTGTTTGTTTGTCAGAGCATGCTATAAAACAACCTGTTTCAACTCAATTTACATTCAGGTATAAAGAAGCACATTGATATGTACAACGCCAATAACACCTCATATGTTCAGACATACTTAATTTGTATCTTTTAAAAATGACACCATGAACCGAAGTCATCACGAACTATAACAATGACCTATGATAATGAATGATGTCCAAATTTACATGATAAAATGCATTTGTCTGTAGATGTGTTTATGTATATACAACATCCTATACTTAATTCTTATACACCTTCAAAACCAAATACCAAATCCTTTATGCAAAAATAACGTGTCTTCAATGCATGTTATCTATTTTGTCTTTTATATCTTTTACACTTAAGTTCCTTAAAAATGCTATATTTACATTTAATCCCCTCAACTTTTAAAAGGTTTTTTATTTCTCTTTTAACCAATTTATATTGTATCCCTAATGGTTGCATGTTTATTTTAATCAACGTTTCAACGTGAAATTTTTTAAAAGTTTTTTTTAATTTAAAGTTTCATAAATTGTCAACAGTCGCGCCACAACACACGAATTTGTGACGGTTTTGTTTTTTGATATAATGTTTCAAATGGTATCAATGATATTTAGGTTTTGTTTTTCTTACCTTCAACATCAGACTCTCGATAATGTTTTGAATTTAGTTTTTTTTTTCATGTATTTGCTACCTCCTCAGTCCTCCCCACAATGTAGGACTCTCAGTCCTCCCCACAATGTAGGACTTAACACTATTTCAATATATTTTATGAATGTAAAAGGTAAAAATTAAATTTTAAAGGGGTCTTTGGTTATCACGATCCATCTATATAATTAGTTTAGTTGGATCATAGATTGGATCAAAGCCCATTTGGTTGAATCGTGGACTTATTATGTTATATTCATATGTAAAAACAATTCGAAATCAAATAATTTGATATAAACAAGTATTAAGTAAACAAAAAAACTAGGGCCAATTACAAATGAATTGGTACTTGGAAGTTGGAAGTTGGAAGCTGGAACTCTGGAAGGATCACTTGGGCCTTTAATAATCGTTCATTACATAGGACAGGCCCAAGTCTTAGTAATAATCAAACAACCATCTTTAATGCAAGACTTTAACTATCAGCCCAACATTCAGAATTTATAAAATTTCTTCAAGTCGAATATTCTATTATATTAATTTAAAATCTAAATATATTTCAAATCGAATCGCTATTACACCTTTATTATTGTTAAGAAAAACTTTGCTAATTAATAGACTATCTTAATCTTACCAGGTATCAATTATGAATATTTCTGTTCTTTAATTTTCAATCTGGTTTTCTACGATAACACTGAGTTAAAAAGATTCTTTATACAAATGTCTTTGTATGCATACTCACTTTTCTAAGGTGAGCAGAAACAATTACTTGAGCATAAGATTGTTCGATAGTTGATTCTGATTGTTGTGACTTCTAACTTTATGTATGGGTAGTAGATCTAGCATTTGACAACATACTTGGTCAGTAGATGGTTTTACTAACTCACAACTAGAATATCTGGTCCTTTTTACTTATATGGTTAATAAAACACACTTAAAACTTTTATTGATATTTTACTAACAACTTAAGATGTGCGGTCTTATCACTTGATAATACAACATATTTCATTTACCTTTAAAATAATTTGTTTGATTCAATATATATATATATATATAAAGATCAGCCAACTTTAAAAGAAAGGTTATTCTATACTACAAGAATCGGATATTAACTGTTTCGATTCGATTAAGATCAAAGCGTTCAAAACCGGTTAATCCAATATATGGTTTGGTTATCCTTCGGTTTGAGAAGCTCTAAAGACCTGCTTGGTAAAACCAGCTAGGTTCAGTTACTAACCGATTAACCGGTTTTTAATTAGTTAAAACTTGGTTTCTACTAGTGCTTAAAAACATGTTAAAGAAAAACCGGTATAAACCGGTTCCTTAATGTGCAACACCAAAAAGCTCCTAAACCGACAGTTTAGATCGGGTACAAACCGCTTAGTTGGTTACTATGGGTTTGGTTAAAAAACCGGATATTCTACCCGGTTATTATTTGCATTTCACGTCCAGTTATCTAATATTCTAAATAGTACAGGATTTATTGGGCCTGCAACTTAACATTAAAGCCCAAAGTGCTTCAAACTAAAAAATCTTATCACTCCGGCAACGGTACCAAACAGAACCACCGTCATCTCGCCGGCCGATCAGATCAATCCACCATGGAGGAATCACCACCACCACCGTCGCCACCGTCACCACCACCACTCCTCCGCCACCTACTCAACCTCGACACAACCGTTTCCCTCACACTCCACAACCTCACTGAACCCATCCTCCCCCGCTCCGCCCTAAAACTCCTCGAAATCTCCGGCGACGGCCGCCTCTTCTTCCCCGTCATCCTCTCCCTCCTCCTCTCCCCCCTCCCCTCTAAATCCCCCATCCTCCGATCCCTACTCCTTAACCTCCTCATCGGATCTCTCCTCGACCTCATCCTCATCGGCACCATCAAACACCTCGTCCGCCGCCCTCGCCCCGTCTACAACAAACACATGTTCCTCACGTTCGCCGCTGACCACTGGTCGTTCCCCAGCGGTCATGCGTCTAGAGTCTGCTTCATCGCGTCGTTGATTTACCTTTCGTCGGATGTTTTGGTTCAATTGGAGTCTGATTTGTTAATTGAGGGTGTGAAGAGATTGAATTTGATTGTTGTTGTTTGGGCGTCTGCTACTTCGGTGTCTAGGGTTTTGCTTGGACGGCATTTTGTTCTGGATGTTGCTGCTGGTGCGGGATTAGGTATTCTTAATGCGTTGTTTGTGTTTCGGTTTTTGAATTGTGAGTTTTTGATGTCGATTGTTTCGAAGAATTTGTTATGATTGTTATTGGCTGCTGTTATGTTTTGCATTTGTGTACAATTTATATGAGAATTCAGTGATTGGAATTGTGTTTGGTACAATTTAGTCATAAAGGTGTACTGATCTTATTGTTTTAGATTGCATCAGTGATAATTGATCTGCAACTTCACTAGCTCATTGTGTATGTTTGGAAACTGTATACTTATGGCTAAGAGTATGAAATAAACTAACTCTTACAAATTAACTAGATCAATCTTCATGCTTATCTCAATTGGAAGTGATGCAAACACTTATGGTTGAGCAGTTTTTGATCTATGCTACAATTGGGCTAAGACAATTTCTACTAATAAACCATTGAACACATAACCAGTTGCAGACACTTACTTTGTGATGTTCAAGATTTTCCATTTTATTATTAGCAATCATTTACATTATGTCATTATGGTTTCTAAAGGCCTGCATTTTTGGGCTTTATTGAATGCCATGCTGCAATTGATTTGATGCTCTCTTGAGGTTGATATTAATATATTTTTTAACCTTTTGGTGCTGTACGTTATTGACCTGGAGGCATCTATGGTGGTTTTAACAGAATATGCCAATTAAATCACATGTTGATGTTGAGTATGATCATATCTTTGTCAAACATTTTTACCTATAGTATTCTTTCTCTAGAATTTTATTTCATTTTGTTACTGTTGATTCTTAGTGGGTCATTAGTACTACTCTTTTATTGGAATTGCTGTCACAAAGGGAACATACCAACTTCACTTTCATGTTCTTTTCTTATTGGATCCTTAATCATATGCTTCATATTGTCTTAACATTACATGTTGCTTTGTACTGAACAGAAACGATTCTTTTAATATCGTGTTTATGCTGTTGAATCTGGAGACACCTTCTATCAAAATGAGGTGTTTAACTTTTTTTTCATGAACTTTGAGTTGACGTGTGTGGTGCTTATATGGGGGTGCTCTTGAGGGGCTAAATGATTTTTTTTAAAACAAAATAGGTGTTAAACCTTTTTCCATCAATTTTGAGTTGATGTGTGGGGTGCTTATATGGTGCTCTAGAGGGGGCTAAATGAATCTTAGTTTCATTTTTCAAATTTCTGGATGTCCTACATGAATAAAAGACACATGCAAACCTTCTTAAATCTAATATGTCCCACTTAAATAGGTATGCCCTTAAATTCTATACAATTTTGATTGAAATCCTTTAATTATGAGCACGTTATATTGCCAGAAAAAAACTTAGTTGGTCCCTTACTAACCCTGGCTAATGACATCAAACATCAAGTTGAGGTGTTAAACTTTTTATTCATGAATTTTGAGTTGACGTGTGGGGTGCGTAAATGGTGCTCTTTAAGGGACTAAATGAATCTTAGCTTCATTTTTTTATATTTCTGGTTGTCCTACATGAATAGAAGAGATATACAGAACTTCTTTGATCTAATATGTCCCACGAAAACATGGGTGTCCTTAAATTCTCTACAATTTTACTAAAACTTTTACGTGTTGTCACGTTATTCGTTGGTCCCTTACCTAACCCTAGCTAATTACATCAAACGTCAGGCCTTTTCTTTTGTAATGATTTGTATTTATGAAATTGTGAATGGTCCAAAAAATCAAGCTGTCTCTTGATAAAGATTATTGTTTTAGATTTGGATTTTATGCATTATTTCATGTTAACATGCTTTTAAGACAATGTAACCCTACATTAAGATGTTTAAAAGGGTTTGCAAGATAAAGTTTTTATTTCTGCTTTATAAACATTCTGTAACAGATGGTACCACTGCAAGTGCCTTAAATCACATTGATGGTATTTGCAGGCAAAAGGTATTGAATTCTTCTTAATGTTACTAATACTTTTTTCATTTTCTTCTTGAAGACCAATTATTTATATTCATATACATACATAGGAACAACTGTATGTAAATGTTTTTACAAGTGACAATTGGGAATATGATATAGGATTTTGAGGGATTATATGATATCGCTGTCATTGCACCCAAGACGTGGGTAGGGGGTCTGGTAGAAAATGAACTGCTCAACAAAAGAAAAGGTTTTGGTCAAAATTTGACCAGAGTTTTAAAATGTGAATACATTCATTAGTCAAAAGATTATGATAAATTTCAGATTGAAGGCAACATGTGAAGTTTCCCTATTTTTATTGTCATTATTTATAGCTTTTGACTCTGTTTGCTATCTTGTTTTCTGACAATATCCAAGGGAAAAAGAAAAATTAATCTTCAGATTTTATTATATACTTAAATGAAATAATTTTAAAAGTATATATATATATATATATTATATACCATTATTATTTTATTGGTTGCAGTAATTTAGGACCACATCTGGATATTTGACCAAAAATGTGATAATGTGTAGAAAATGAATCTACTTTTTAGTGTGTGTATTTACTAACCCAATGTTGATTCATGATTGATAGTAGATAACATGGACAGAGGGAGATTCAGAAAATGAGAAATTTGGACTGACACATTTGAAGCTGGAATATTGAAAATCAAAATTAATATTAAATCAAATTGGAGAGATGAAGAAGACAGATCAACAGTAGAAAATCTGTCCCCACATGGGGTCCACTACATCACATATGATGCAGAGAAAAACGTAAGCTCAGGTGCTTGCTTTATTCTGTTAACCTCATCTTTAGTTCACTCAGTTTGTTTTCATCTAATTATTATTTATTAGCCATTGCTGTTTTTGATATCTGTGGAAATGAATATAGGGAAAACAGACCTTATTTTTTTAACTTGCTTACAAATTATTTTTTTAAATACATTTTTACTTATTTTTTTGGCACTAAATTCTTATTTTGGATTAAAGATGGTTTTTTTTTTCTGTTTTTTCCCCCACTTTTTCTTCTTTGGCATTCCCGCATGAGGGTTCGCAAATAGTTTGAACTTTCAAGGTACAAAAAACAAGTTAGAATTAACAGCAAAAATCAACCTTAGGTATCTTTGTGGCTTGTGGATATGATCCGATGGCTAAAATTATCGGTTTGGTGCACTGGCACATACCTAATCATACCCATGCGCATGCTCTTCAACAATAGTCATATGATGTTACATGGGATTCGATGCTTATTTCTGAATTCTAACACAGTAAAGAAATCCTGACAATCATAGTTTCTTGGAGTATAGGACCCTCTAGAATAATATCATATCATTTCCCTTTAATATTTGTTTCCATCTCCCACTATATTAATGGGACCCAATGAATATGACTATTTACAAGTTCATGTGCATCTGAGTGTTTTTTCACACATCTTGTTTGCAATGCTATAATGATTTGTACAATGTATTGTTGATTGTTTTGTTTTTATTTGGTTGTATACATACTTATGCATAGTAGTAATAGTAGCCGTAGTTATTAGCAGAAGCCTAAGAGGGGTCAGTACTATGTTTCTGCATGCATGAGTAGTCGCTATTCATTCATACAAAGTTGTTTGCTTGCAACATGATTTACCTATTTAGTAAACAGTAGTGGGAAAAGTACTGGGTGGCAATATATGGATCACACAACTATATGGAGTAAAAACAAGAATTTGGTTTGATTCCATTGGTTGTCGGGTTGGACTGGTTCTAGCTTTCCTGAGCCCTTAGAAACACCGGCCATTGGGAGTTGGTTAAGTCCATAAGATAATCTCATATACATGCATATGTATGAAATGCAAGGGCAAAGAGCCTAAGAGAGGAAGAGGGAGCCGTGAGCCGAGAAGAGTAGAGAGGGGGAAGATTCACTGGGCTCTCCCTCTTTTACGAAGAAGGGAGAGTGTTATTGTAGACTAGGGCCCACATAGGCTCGGTTCAGCCGTCGGGCCCAATCCCAGAGATACAAGATATGTCTATGGTTACTTACATTAAAATGCATATGAAATTAGTTACTTACATTAAAATACATTAAAATGTTGTGGACTAGGGCCAACATTTCTATTGGTTGGATGCGAAAGTTTCCACGATTTTAATGACTTTTTGCAGAGAAAATAGTATCTTCTGTTTAGTACTTATGTGACATGGATTTGACTGCCAGTTGTTCTTTTTTCTTCATCTATTTTATATATTATTATATGCTCTATTGTTTATAGCATTACTTGAGTCATATAATTCTATTGTCTTTGATTATTATTATTATTATTTGAAATATTGTGTTTGTTTTTAGGGATAGTGGATTTGATGGTAAATCATTTTTGGTAGTGCATCCAATATATAGGTCCAACTTTTTTATATTTTAATATTCAGGGCCACTTGCTAAAGAACCTCCTGTTCTATGCATGGGAATATCCTACATTCCTACGATTGGAAGTTTGGAAGGTAACTTAATTTCTAGGACCTTTAAAATTTACACATTTTAATTATGGCTTTATGAATTTGGATATGTTGTTTTGCAATTTTACTCTTATGTTTATCACATAAGTGTATAATTAATTAGACAAGATGACACATGATATATATGTCTTCATGGTCTTAAATCTTTTCCGGTCGTCAAAAAAATTTCTAAAAACAAGAAAATACAAATATTGAAGAGATTTTTGCCCTAATTTAGGCATTTAGCTACTCATAAATATGAAACTAACAATTTGGTTTTTTTTTTATTTTTAGTTAGAATGATGACTCATTCATTAAGGAAGTACGAAAGAAAGTTTTACTCAAAACCAGTATAATCATTAAACTAGGTAAACGGTTCATCCGTCACTCACTGGTCAAAATCAAACCTTTCATCGGTATAGGTTGAACCTCTCGGACCAGAACCGAATTAGGGTCCGGTTTCCTGTTAGGATTGATTTTAACAATGATGCATAAAAAAATATAACCCTTCTCAAGTTAAAACTAGTCATCATATAGTCTTCTTCTCTTGAATTGACTGTCAATTTATTTTTAGCAAGTTAAATCAAAATCATAGCATGCACTAAATATTTCGTTGTGAATGTATTTGCAAAAGTTTACATCTTTTCGCAAACTAAATTGACCCTTTCACAATTTATAACTAAAAAAATCGAAAAATTGATTTTTTTTCACAAAAGTTTATTTATCAGCTATTTGTCACTTTTTGAGCACATTTTCGCAAAATAAAATCCATCAATCAAAAGATAAAAAGTATTCTTAAATGTAAAATAGTTAAAGGTATACTTCTAGAAAAAAATTCACAAAATGTTCATTTGATTAAAAAAAAATTTCAAAATGTCCATTTAAAATATTCTTACACCATTATGTCTCCATTAAATATGAGCGGGACGACTTACATATTGGGTCGAACTTGTTTTATAAGATCAAAATAAAGTCACGTGTCAAGATACGGGCATTCGCTCATGTTAAAAAGTCGACCAACCTTTTGAGATATTTGTGAGATTTGATCTTGATTATTATAATAATTTAATTAATTTATACTTATATATTGTTTTTCTTATAAGTTGTAAAATATAATGTTTTATAAAATTATGAATATACCATTGTAACATGCTTATTTTTATATACGTGTTGACATAAATTTTATTTAAAACCTAGTTGGATCAAATTTATATTGATTGTTCCGATATAAATTTGACCCGACTCGATTTTGAACATAATTTACGTCGGCACGTAGATAAAAATAAACATGTTGTAATGTTATAGTTGAACTTTCATAAAACATTATATTTTTCAAGTTATAAGAGAAAAACATACTATGAGTAAAATTAATTATATTAAGTCTAATATTAAAAATAAAAAATAATAAAAAATAAAAACTCTAGACTCCATGAAAAGTTCGGCCACCACCGACGAACGTATTTTGGTCGTTCGAACATATACCGATATACGTGTTCGTTTGACCATATTTTGGTCGGAGGAAAAAAAATGTTTGATCGAACCTATTTGTGTTCGGTCAACTATGTATTGTGATCGGCCATAGTGCTGGTTTTCTTCGGGTCGGGCGAACATTAAAAAGGTGTGACACGGCAAAAATAGAAGCGTCGCGACTGTGACAAGAAACCTAGAACCAGCTCCATTCTCAAAGAAAACCAATACGATCCGAACGCCCGTGTTGCAACACGTGACTAAATTTCAAGCGCTCATCATAGGTTCAAACAAATTTGTTTTGCAGTCGAGATGACTGTATTAGAGTGATGACAGTTTGGAGAATGAACTGATCAAAGGGACATTGAAAAAAATAGGTCAAAGGGACATTTTGAGGACCTTCCCTCGTTTGTAATACAATTTTTGTGTGGAAATCTTATAATTGATTTAGCATATATTAAGAACTCATTACTTAAATAGAAAATTACATATTATAACTGATTCAACGCTTTTTGTTTAAGCTATTGCCTTTTCTACCATGGGTACAACTGTAAAACGAATTGAACGTTTAGCGAATAATTCACGAACCGAGCGGCAGAAACCTCGTTCATTTAATTAATGAACGGACACGAATAAAAAAGATTTGTTCATCTAGCTACGAACAAACATAAACAGAGCCCGTGTTTGTTCAATTATGTCCATAAACGTTCGATTAAGGTGTTAGTTTATGCTCGTTTGTTTAAAATTTTTTTATTTTATTTTGATTGTTTTATAAGTTATAGTTTTTTATAAATATGAAACTATAATTATATTATATGCTTTCATCAACATTTTTCATTTGATCATTAAATTTCGTTTGTGTTAAAGATTAGCCAACTTAATTTTTATGTTAATAAGGTTTATAATTATTATATCAAATATTTTTTATTATTATATTAAATGCTTATTTTTATATCGATTCAGTGTAAATTTGGTGATGAAAATTGAAAAACACATTTTTTTTTTCTAAAATGATTATATGATGTTTGTATTTGTTTGGTTCGTGAAACTTTCGCTTGTTTTTGTATATATTCATGAATGCTTGTTTGTGTACATTTGTTTTTGTTTGTGTTCCTTTGCGTTCGTTTACGTTCGGTAAGTGTTCATAAATGTAGTCCATAAACAGGTTCATTTCCTTACGAATATGAATAAAAAATCTCGTTCGGTATGTATTCGCAAACAGTTCATAAACAAGTTTATTTTTTAATGAATGAACACAAACAATATCATGTTCGTGTTCGATTAGTTTGTTTAGTTTGTTTACAGCCTTAATCATTGGTTATTGATAGTTTTTAAAATTAAGTTATTATTTATGAGCTTTTACAAGTTTCACTTGGAGTTAACATGTAATTTCGAGAAACTTACTGGATAGTAATCTTGTTTTATATAGGTTGTCCAACTTCAACATGTTATAAAAAAAATTATAAACAAAACAAGATTGAAACTTGTATGGTTTTTAAAATTGAAAATTATTCGAGTAATTTTAGTGATAAAGTATTGAAACTTAATTATTGCTTTGTAATTTTCCAACTTTATTTCAAGCAATAAACTCTTTTTCTCCCACCTCAAAGAAAATTTTCAAGTCAATCACTATCATCGTTATACTTAAAAAGAATAATAATCATAACGTTGTAACATATGCAAAATCAAATTCTTTTTATTTTGTCTTTAAAAAGCATACACCCCATCGAGTTGAATATTTTTATTTCTACGTTGTATGGATTATTTAGCTTTATCTTTGAATATGTATTTTGATGGAGCGTATTGTATGTACCGGAAAAAATGGTAAAGAGACTCTTACTTGATAAAAAACTTTATATTCAATCCTAGTTAAATCGGGTTATCTTTGAGCTAATCGTATGTGGCGCAATCGTAAACCTTCTACCATGAACTTCAACTTCATGTTGGTGCTTGAGTAATTTTATAAGGGGTGGGGGAGTTACCTTTTTTTAGTCTACCGTACCAAATTAATACTACTAACAAAAAACAAAACGTGGCATCCTATAATTTGTTCATCATTATTAAAAAAGATGCGTACATAAATGAGAAAAAACTAAAATCAATTTAAAAAATAATTTTCTTTATTTGTATCTTCAAGATTTTTAAACCCTTGTGTGACTTCGTATGTTCTTTTTTCTTTCAAAAAACGCATTTTAAAATCATTAACACACTTTTTAGGATAAAAGAAATTGTACGTTAAACCACATCTCTCTACTCTAATAAAATGGTAAATGAGAGAGACAAATGTCAACAACACATTTCTTTTAACCAAATTTTTTCGCTTATCTCTCATATTTAATACTTACTATAATCATTGAGAATATTATTTAATTTCTTTATAGACTAGAAATACTTTTTAATAAATAAAAAAAATTATTAATGTTATTTATAAAGAAATAAATTTTTATAAAATCAAAAAAAAATTAAAACATCATAATATTTCGTAATTGATGTATTTAAAAATTAAAATATTTATAAATAAAAAATAATAAAATTAGGAGTTATAGTAATGAGATTTTTTTAATACGTTTTGTTTTGAAACAAAATGCTTAATGTTTTAAAACAAAAAAATTAAAAAAGTTAATATTATTGTTTTATTATTTATATCCTTCGTAATTTTAATTATATCTTATCTAAAATATTATTTTATATTTAATAAAATTTTATTTTATTTAACTCATGTTTTATACTGGTTACTAAAAACTATTGTTATATATACACATAATGATAATGATTTGTGATTTGTATCTTGACTATAAGTTAACATGCTTCATAATTAGCTTTATTTGTTGGAATAATTGTACGACCATAGACTATCGAATCTCAAACTTATTTGGCAATTGATGGCTTTCCACTCACACTACCAAACAAAGTTAAACAAAAGCTGAACCGACTGTTGACACTTTTCTCTCTATGTTCTCATGGTGATATTTGATCATTAACCGCACTACGCGTGTTCACAATCTGATTTGACTCTTTTTTTTTCTTTTTTTTTTTTAAATAGGATTTTCAAGCCAAAGAGGCAAGTGTTATTCCATAATCAAAAGGTCCCTTCATTTGGACACCCTCGAAGTTTAAGTCTTATACATTTTGTATAGCACAATACGAGAAGTATGGGGTGATACCTTAAATTGGTTTGTTTATAAAATTTTCAAGCCAAAGTGGTAACTTTAAATAAAGCTTCTTTATAAAAAGTTAATATTACAATAAAAAAATTTATAAATCTTACTTAAAACAATACCGAGATTTGTAATTTAGGTAACCGACGGATCAAAGAATACAAACATTCGTAATTTAAGTAAACAACCGAGCGAACGATACACATTGATATAAACACATATTTCAAAGTAAACAACCAAAGTAGTATGTATATAACATGAGTTTGTACATACATAACAACATGTACAACTCAAATAACTCAAATACACATTGAGGAGTTGGTATGTTCTATTTTTAAGATCATTAGTTAATTTATTTTTTTTTAAATAATATGATATAGATAAAACATATATCTACACTATATTAATTACCATACATTTAAGTAAGATGAATTTGTATTTTATATTTAATTTTTAAGAGTTTAAAAGATTAAATTGTCTTTTATGAATTTGACTAACTTAATTGTTTAACACTTTTTGTTTCAAGACATGCATCATAAGTAATAGACCGAACTGTAATTGTGTGTTTAATCAATTTTAATGATCTTATAACTTTCCAAATATGTACACTTTATCAAAGTATGATCTAAATTAACAAATAAAATTATTGTCAAAAACAACTAATTAAAGTTAATGTCAAGAATTGATATGTTTTATTGACCAATCATTAAAAAGATAACCAGAAAAGCGACGAATTAAAGTTAATGTCAAGAATCAATATGTTTTATTGACCAATCATTATAAAAAGATATCCAATCATTATGATTGACCTAGTTTCTAGAATCTAAAGGGGTCCTAATATACAAAAACCCCACGTTATAAATCGACACCCTCCTATATGTGTTGTGTAGCGTCATACGCGACGTATATGATCGAAGACACTGCAAATGAGAAAAATTCAGGTGGGCTGTCGGATGGCTATGCGCCCCATATAGCACCATACAACTCCCTACACAAAACATATAGAGCTATATGACGCGTATAGCAAATTTCGACACTAACTACGAGAAAAAATTCAGAGGGGTTATATGGGATACGACACGTATGGTGTTATATGACCCGTATAGAAATCTGGATGTTGATTTATAATTAGGGAGTGTCAAAATAACCACACCCATCTAAAGATATTAATATGTTGAGTTAATTACATGATTGATTTCTGGGATTTGCACATATTGTTGCATTGGTCCCAACTTTGAAAAATTACATCATTGTTTGTTAAATCGTAACAACATTGGTCCCAGACATTAACTTTTGTTAAGTTTTTTAGTTTAATAAATGTAAAAACTATTTTTATCTCTGAGACTAAGAGACAAAATAAAGGTGGGATCCCTTTCTTTTGATTTAATTATATATATATATATATAGGGGAGGGTTTTTAAAAAAACCTTTATTTATAAAAAAACCAAAAAAACTACTTTTAAACCATTGATCAATCTTTCATCAATGGTAATTTTAGAAATATTTAATAGATATTTGGTTTAATTGAATGATTAAAGGGTATATTAGGAAGATTTAATTTTTATATTTTGGTAACAACTAAAATCCCTTAAATCTCTCTCTCTCTCTCTTTTAAATCAAACAGAATATTATTTTTATTTAAATCAAATTCATTCATTCATGTATAAGCCAAAAATATATTAGAAGAATGGATTTTTTTTTTTCAGATTTGTATTAATTACGTAACATGCTTACGTATACGTAAACATGCTTACATATATGTTCACGTATATCTGAACATGTTACATATATGCTTACATATATTTAAACATATCTACATATATGATTTCATATATGTAAGTATTATAACATGTATATTTATGTTAAAGTAAACTTGTTAAGGTATATGTAAGTGACACTATAGAGAAGAAGAAGCCAAAAATGAATATATCTAACGGTTATTTATTACATATACATAAAATTATGTAAAACCCAAAAACAAAATAAAAACAATACAATCAACCAAATTAAAGTTTCATACAATCAAAACTAGGTTTATAAAGTTGTAAACAGGTGATTGCGTATACATAAATAGTGTTCTCAAATATGTAAACAACAAGAAATACATATAAAAAATGAGCAAAACCTTTTCATCATATTCTTCATCTTAATGCATCATCTTCACACTAGTCACCTTCAACTTTGTCCTGGCAAATTTCTTTTACATGTAGGTAATATTGGCAATCTGTCATCGAGTTCCTATCCTGAACTATTACGTATACGTAACATTAGCATTATGTCATCATCTTCACCATGGTTATATGTAACTTATATATACGTAACCTAAGCTACATATTTGTAACTGTTCCTGTAGTTATTCGTCATATTCCTTTCTTCATTGTATCTTCAAAAAATCAAATCCATCGGTCATTTTCTTCCACTGTTGCTTGTTCTTCATCACCATCAAATTTGTTGCTTCAAAAAATCAAAACTATCTTTGATGTTCTTCATTATCATTTGTTCTTTAGCATCATTACCATTGTTAATAAAGCCTTTTTTGATGAACATCAATATGAATCAAAGTAAGACATGAAAGAAATTTGTTTAATGAATCTTAGATTCAATTGATTTAGAGAGAGAATGAGAAAAATATAATTAAATAATAGAGAGATTTAAGGGATTTTTGAAAAATAGATAACTGTCAACATTAAATAATGTTAAAATTACTAAACTAACCTTTTAAATAAATAAAAATATAATAATTTTAAAATCCCATGATTGATGAAACTTGGTTTTCTTGGTTTTTTCAAAAGATGATTGTTTTCTTAGGATCCTTCATATATATATATATATATATATATATATACACACACGAAGAAACGGTTATTAGCCCACTTTTATTGTGATAACGCCTTATACACTAATGTAACAAACACTTACATCATTATTATGTAGTGTAACTAACTTTTACACTGCGTTACACCGCTGATATAACAATTTTTTCCCTCGTTTTTAAAATTTTCCTCCATTGTTTAAAAAATTTCACCTTTTTTTAAAATCGTCTTAACTTTTTTGTATGATGTTATTTTTTTATACAAATTAAACCATTAAATAGATCATTATAATATATTTAATTCAAGTATAGTTTTGCTATATTTTTAATTTTTTTAAAACATTTATTATGTACCACTAGTTTTACCAATATAACTCTAACCTACAGTGATTTCGTGACCTGCTATGAACCCCTAGTTTGGTTAATGGGTTATCACAATAAACAAGGGTTAACATTCGTTCTCTATTATAAATATAACACCGCCGTACCACCATAGCACCGTCGCTACATCCTTCGCTTGAACCCATCTCCGTTCGAACCCATAATCATGATATGAACCCACCTCCGCCGCATCCTTCGCCTGAACCCACCTCCGTTCGAACCCGTTAATGGTTGATGATGATCACGATTTGAACCTAATCAAACCCATCATCGTGATCTTAACTAATCAAGCCACCACCTCCATGAATCTTATTGAAGCTGTTCTAGAACCCGATTCACATCACAATCATGACAGGGAGGGAAGAAAAGGAGTGGGGGTGGGTGGATTGTGATGTTGGTGGTCGGGACGGTGGTTGTCTCAGGCGAAGGAGGAGGGTGGTGACGAATGTCGCCGCCGGTGGTGGGGTGCCGGCAGTGGTGTTGTGCCTGGTCTAATCGAAGGGGAAGGGAATGGGGTGGGTTAGATTTTTAAATATATTATATTAATTATTATTTAATTATTAATATTATTATATAAAGGGGTATATTTGTTTTTTCACATTCAATTAACTGAGAAAATTAACAGAAGTTAATGTTAAGGTCCAATCGTATTACGATTTAACAAACAGTTGAAGCTAATGATGTAATTCAAAAGTTAGGTCTAATACTGTAATATAAATATACCACAATGATCAATCATGTAATTAACTCTAATATGTTTTACAGTTGAACTACTGTACTATATCGTATTTCAAATTTAAATCCTAATCTTTCTAAAAAAAATTAGCTTCTTATCAACCAAGTACAACTAAAGTGATATTTTAATTTTAATAATTTATATAGATGTATGGAATGATTTACAACTAAAATGCGATAAAAACTTCAAACAAACCTATGTATAAGCAACGTATATTTGATTTTGTTTATAAAAATAGTTATCTAAGTCGTTCAATATAAAAAAAGTTGTATACTAGGTTTATTAATTCAAATAGTCCTAAAAATAAAACATGTAATTTAGCGACGACTTGTTAACATCTCGACAAACAAAGCGAATTCAACGGTTGTTTCTATATGAAATTACTTAACAATTGGGATCGATAATGATAATCTTGATTTTAATGCGGTCCTATGGTTAATTAGGTTTAATTGTTTTGTGATTTGATGGTGAGTTGATGACAATTAGATTAAGATTTCGTACGGTGGTCAACGGTGGTTGGAAAAGATTTGTGTTGGTGTTGACCACCAGCTGTAAGGTTGGTAAATAAGGGTGGTGCGTCAGATAATTGGTAGTGGTTTGATGGTGGTAGGACACTATCATTAATTTTCGTTTAATATAATCACAGTAAAATTATTATTA
Source organism: Flaveria robusta (assembly GCA_025506415.1). Taxonomy (NCBI): domain Eukaryota; kingdom Viridiplantae; phylum Streptophyta; class Magnoliopsida; order Asterales; family Asteraceae; genus Flaveria; species Flaveria robusta. The sequence goes on from JACCIZ010000431.1 coordinate 35,482, forward strand.
AATAATAAAATATGTTTTGTAAGGTTTTTATTTCGAAATTAAATATATATGTAAAATGATCATACACATATTTGGGTTTTTTTCGATTTAGTCATTTTTTTAACTGGTTTTATATGCTATACCAACAATTTGTGTAGGCACTTTATAGTCGTGTAACAAATTTTGAGTAAAAATCCGAAGGATGAATATAAATTTGATTTTTAATTTGTGACTGGTAACTTGCTCGTAATTTGTTTGGTGAATACTCGCTCACATTTTAGCTATGTGTTGATTGGCTTTAAGCTACTTGGCTCATAACAACTTTAAGTTGAGTTCGAGCTGATACAAATGAATTTTAATTCTTAATATTTATTGTATATCTAGTTTTAGACCTACATAATGTTGAATTATTATTAATTTGTTAATTGAGATTTATATAAAAAAAAAAACTAACAACACTAACAAAATTAAAAATAGTAAACCAAACAGAATACCGAGCCACAAGCCAACTCAAGTAGAAAACTAACAGAGTATCTTAATATCTAACTTGTAAATTTTTTGAGCTTTGTCTAAGAACTCCATTAAACTTGCTTGTTAAACAACTCTAATTTAACTTAATTTGATGATAAGATCCCAAATTTATAAGACTGTCCCCAACGCACAGCCCGTAGCCCAGCCCATGCCGCCTTTCGGAAGGGTTGCGTTGTGCAGACCCATCCATCCTTCACCCGCCCTTCCCCAAGGGCATTCAATGGATGCATTTTGTGGGGCCCACGTCACAAAATGTGTGTTGCTTTTGTTTTTTTATGGATTTTTAATGGTTGTTTGTGGGAAGGATATGATGGTGTTGAGAGTAAAAGTTGATTGCGGAAAGAATAGATGAAAGTTTGTGGAAAGCTGATGTGGCATGCTTTAGCGTTGTGGACAGTCTAATGGGTCTAATTAGTGTTTTATTTCTTGAATGTGTGTCAAGAGATTTTGTTCTTGTTATTGCTTTATTTATTTCTTCCAAGATTATGATGACATTCTTTTTCTACTTTCTTTATAATATACTATAATGTTTTTATTTTTTTTTCTTATAAGAGTTTAAATACTAACCTTGCAGAAATACTTAAATTCTAAGTTCTCATTGAAAACAAAATTTCAATTTTGACTTGGTAGCATTCATTTATTATTCATGTATTATTAAAACTTTAAAAGCTCTAACATATCATGTATATTAATAAGTTTGATGGCCTTTCTAATTATTTTATTTGAACGGCTAATTAAATATATCATTTCGTTATAATTTTAATTTCATTTTGCCATGGATATCAAAATGATAAATAATATTATTGTAACTATCAATTTTTCTATGGAGAAAAAAGATTTGGAGTTATTTTTTGGAGCGAAGTTTTTTGAAGCAGTTCTAAAACCGCTTCAAACCTCTCTTTCCTTTTTATTTTTTTACACCACCTCATAAAATCACTAGTGTACGAGTGATTAATAAGATAAATTGCCTTTATGATTTAAATTTAGCATAATCCTGTTATAAATGGTACCACCAACTTTCTGGAGGTTTGTAAGTTCGATTCTTACCGACAACAAAATGTTGTTGGTATACCAAGTTTTACCGCATTAGACTTTCGGGTGACGGGTTTTTTGGAATTGGTGGTTGGTAGGCTTGGGCCACCCAGCTCTATCTGTGCTCGTGGGCGTGATATAGGATACCTTTTTACCATTGGAGTACCCGGGTAGCCAAGCTTTATAAGTTGGCGTTCAAAAAAATAAAATTTGGTTATAAATAATTTTATTTTACCATGGATATCAACGCTAAACATGTGTATGTGAGGCTAAATAAATAACATTATCGTAACTGTGAGATTTTTTTATGAAGAAAAATGGTTACGGAATTATTTAGTAGGGTGGCTCTAACTACAGTTTTAAAAAAATTTACTGTCGCATATTTCAAGATTTTTCGTTTTGCATAAACCAACACTCTGTTGCTTTCTTTCTCCGGCTCTTATGTATGGAAATGTCGGGAGTAAATTATGAAATAATAGAATAATATTAATTATAATAATAATATTAGTAGTAATATTAACAATAAGTATAGCGGTGTAAACAAGTCGAACCGAGCCAGGGTGGGCTCGGGCTCGATCGGCTCGGTTTTTGGCTTGTTTAACTTAACAAGCTCAAATTGTGTGCTCGAGCTTGGCTCATTTATAAACGAGAGCCGACATATTTATTTTAAAAGAATTGTTATTTCTATACATATTCGTATATACATAAAGAAAAAATAATATTTTATTTGTTTATCTTATCCCGTTGAAATAATTATATAATATTAATATTTCAAATACTATAATCACCGTTTTATACTTTTATACTTAAATTCTCATTAGAAAATATCAAAAAATCCATATGTGTATGTTATATTTGAATAATTACGTGTTATATTTGATTAATATTCTATAAAATATAATTTAGTTTTTAATCTAAACAAGCTAGGGAGCAAGTCAACGGGCCAACTAATAAGCGAGCCATGAGCCGAACTGACCTTGGCCTGGGTTTGGCTCGTTTACAAACCAAGCCAAACCGGTTTGGCTTGTTTATTAACGAGCCAATTTCGAGTGAACCCCGAGCTACCAGCTTTTATAACATCCTAAATAAATAAGTATGTTTACATAGAGTGTAATAAATTAATGTAACGATCTTATTCGATAATTGGCTTGAATTCAAAACTGATGGGCTATCTCTTAGGGTGTGTTTTTAATGGTTTTGAAGTACTGTGATTTCAAATTATGAAGGATTTAAAATATCGTAACATTTTAAATACTTAGATGTTAATCGTGAGTTTGATTGAAAGAAACATAATATCTAGGTCGGAAGTTATAGAAAAAAAGAGCATCTATCCTAAATAATATAATAAGTAATCTTAAATCGTTAATTTTTCTAATCAATTCTTGACATTATATTTAGGGAAAAGTTGGTGCAAACGTATTTTAGTCATAATCTATTTTGTTTATTTTTTTTAATTCCCAACTTTTTTTTAAAGTTTATAACTTTTGTGTACGGCATTAATTTTGAAAAAAAATACACTACAAAAATGAATGGTTATTATCTTTAATTAATATGAGTATAGTATTATTATGTATAAAAATAAAAAAATATGTTTTTGAGCTAATTGTGTTTTGCAGCACGTCATTCTGTATATCCTACTCATTATAGTGTGTTTCTAAATACCATTGTGTTTTTCTAAAAAAATATAAGCTCCGAAAAACATAATATTTAAATAACTGATCGAGTTGTCGTGGGTTGGATCAAAAACAAATTAATTTAAAGGACTTAAATACCTATAAGTAGTGCAGTTAAGTAAGAGTCGTCTTTACAGAGAATTGATGCAAAGTGTAAAATTTTATACTTAAAAACTTGAAACACAAAACGGGAATACGAAAAAGCAAATATTTTGTGTTTTAGTTAAGATAAAGAATAATTAATTACAAATAATTAAGAAAACAACAAATGGGTTTTGAAAAATTTAATAAACTTGATTTCGTAAGAATTGATTGGGAATCACATAGATATGATTTCGCAAAATCGTTTAATTAAAGAGATAATTATAAAACAATCTTTTAAAACTCGCTTATTCAAACAATTACTAAACCATTTATGCAAATAATCACATATGTGACAAACTGCTCACGATACAAGTAAACCGAATGCGAATGAAAACATATGAATACTTAAACATAAATAAGTCTTTTAACTTTAAGCAAACTAACAATTAGATTCTTGTGTCAAAAGAATATAACCCAAAACATCAATTCAAACTAAACCTAGTGCTTCGTGGTCAAAAGAATATAACCGTTCATCGACATGATTGGATCTTCAATGTTGAATTGGATGCTGTTGGAGCTTGATCTCGGGTTAATTCGTGGTGAAAAGAACTCCAAAAATCACCTTCAAAACGTCCAAAATTCGCAGAGGTGAAGTTTTTATTTGAAACTCTAGATTTATTTTTAAATAATACTGAAAAACCCATGTATACACGCACTGAGATATTTTGGTTCATATTTATACCAATACTACATATAGTCTTATAAGTCGTCAAAGCTGCTTAAGGTTTCGTTTATAGTTTTTTTTTGTTTTCCCTTTTTAATATTTAAAATGTGATATCTATAAAATTTTTGACTTACCATTGTGACATCTTTTTTATATCAGCATTTCAATGTGATTTTTTCCACTGTGTGAATACTAATGTGCAAGACATCAAAGTTTTCCATCATAGCATGTGGGGTTTCACCCTTAGAGCTAAGCATTCAAACACAATATACATGTCTTTAATACATGCTTATGTCAACACTGATGTTAACATAGTATTATAAATAATAATTTTTATTATTTATTGGTTATGGTTTAAGAAACCAGAACAAGTAAAGGTTTGGCCTAATGTATGACAAAGCGAAAGTTTTTTACATCGTTTTGTCTTTTGGTAATTTGACATCTGTAATGTATCATCACTACTAGACGATTTGATTTTTAACACGACTCTTAACCCGTTGACAAACTACGCGCGCCCCTTCACTTCCCCGCCATTGCTGTTATCGTATCTTTTTACGAGCCACAACATATAAAAATTTGGTTTACACCAGCGTTATGCACAAGTTTTTTTTACAATGCTTTGAATTTTTTTTCTTCAATTTTTGATGTATCATAGATACAGTACACGCTGCTTCACCTAACCTAATGAAGAGCACACACGTGTCACTTCACGTATCTCTACTCACTTCAATATACTTTAAAAATAATAGTTTTTAGTTAAATTTTTTAACGAGGCATAACGTATAAAGATTTGGTTTTATGTACCGAGTGCGAGAGTTTTTTTTTTACAATTTTAATCTTTTGCGCATTCGATTTAAATACGCATATGCGCCGCATCATGCGAACGCAAGTACTAGTTATATATAATTATTAAATCGTATCTGGTTTTTGGATTTAAAAGAACATATTCTAATCTTAAGTTGAACTCAAAGTTATACCTTAGTTTACAAGCAAAGGAATGGGACGCCCAAAGAAATAGTTGCAGCAGCATATGCTACTTCAATGTTCAAGAACTACAAATAAATATTAAAATTAGCTTATATGTAAATTCCAAATCTAAAATCTAATAATTACATGATGTAGAACTGCCGTTAATAAAAAAATCCAGAGATATAATTCCTAAAATCAAGGAAAAGTATTTACATAAAGTTTAATTTACGAATCAAAACATAATCTTTATAAAAATTGTGCTAAGAATATGAGTGATCACTTTATTATAGTCTTAGTTTTAGTAATTCGTATATTACACGATTTGAATAAATGTAATATTAAATATAATAAAATTTCATCAATTATAAAACGACATTATAAGATAAGATATAAATAAAATTACGTATGAATAAATATATAAGTAATAAAACAATGATATCAATTTTTTAAACCTTTTATTAAAAAATCTAACATTTTATTTTAAAACAAATCATTTTATAAAATTTTATTATTATAACTTCTAATTTTAATTATTTTTATATATAAATATTTTATTTTTTAAAATCATCAGTTTTAAAATATTTTATATTTTTAAAAAAATTTTATGTTTTAATTTTGTTTTTACTTTATAAAATTTGTTTCTCTATAAATAACATTAATAAAAAAGATTTTTTTTAAAATTTATTAAAAAGTATTTTAAGACTAACAAAGAAATTAAATAATAGTATTATTAATTATAGTAACTATTAAATAGAATAGAGAAACATGAAAAATTTGATAATAAGATATATGGTGTTACCACGTGTACCTTTTTATTTGTCTTTTTATTAGAGTAATAGATTAATATAATAATTTAATAGAATAGAGAAGTGAAAAAATTTTGATTAGAAGAAATGTGATGATAACACATTTCCTAATTAGTTATTATTTTATTATAATAGATAGATAGATTTATGTAGTTGTAATGGCCGAGTATCTCATTTAGATATTAGACCATGTGTAAAACATTTGGAGTCAAAAAAAGGATTCTCCCCCTCCATAAAAGGGGACGGACCGGTTAAGGTGATCCTCTCGAGAGGCTTATGTGGTCAAAATTAGGGGTGGTTAAAAATATCCGAATCCGAAACCGAATCCGAAATATCCGAAAATCCGAAATTTCGGATATCCGAGAATTCGGATATCCGAAATTTCGGATTCGGATTCGGATATTGATTTTGAGAATTTTCGGATATTTCGGATATCCGAAATATCCGAAATATCCAAAATATTTTTATAAAAATTTAAAAATATTAAATATTAATTAAATATTTCGGATATTTTCACATATTTCGGATATTTTAATAAAAACTTTGGATATATGAAAAGAATTTCAATAAAATTTATTATATTTTTATAAAATTTATTAAATAATACAATTTTTTTTTGAAATTCGGATATCCGAACGGATATCCGAATCCAAATCCGAAATTTCGGATATCCGAAATTCGGATTCGGATTCGGATAGTGAAATTCACTATCCGAAATTTTCGGATATCCGAAATTCGGATATCCGAATTTCGGATATCCGAAATTGAACACCCCTAGTCAAAATCCACTATAGAGGACACCGCCCCGCCATTCATCTTGGGGTCGGGGAGGGTGATTTGCGATTTAAGTTCACCGACTCGCATGGAAAAATTGTGCATTCAACCAATTACAAACAGTATAGCAAATCAATTACAATATATGTACACATATTCAGGATTGATTCACCGGTGTAATACGTTTGGATGCACATGTCCATAGTAGTGCGTCCATTTCAGAGATTTGAATGCCAAACTAATGTAAGAACAATAATTCTAACAGAACGGTTGTGTTCCAGAAGTATTATGATGATACAAATAAAAACCACATAATATTTTTTAAAGCAAATAGTTATTCAAATTTTTTTATTTATGCAACCTTTTGCCAAAAATAAAATTTGTTTGATATTATATTGCAATTAGATTAACTAGTTGACAAATGTGATTGTAATATTTATCAAACAAGTCGGAAAGTATAAATGCACACTTATTTAAGTTTATTATATATTTGGTATTAGAACCTCATACAGATGAATCCCCTAAGTAATAGGGTTTTCAAAGAGGCAACGCCGCTTTTACGGTGGTCCGGGGGGCAGCGCCCCTGGTTGTAGTTGACTAAAATTTGGCTCAATTTTAAGTGAATTAGTTTCAATATTAGGTAGTTATTGAAGCGGTCTTTTACCCTTGATCCCCAACATACGGCTTCTGAAGATTGGTCATTCAGTTCATGAAAAACACCCACGCAAAACCATACTTGTTCTTGATCTCATTTGACTTGTATACGATTGATTTATTCGGATTAACTATCAAATAATTTTGATCTAATTGTGTCTTGCACGACTCTCGATTATCCTGATTATTGATTTGAATACCCTACAAAATTTCATAACATTCTCATATTGTTGTAATATAATGTATGATTAAAATGACGCACATATAGGTCGCTATAAAAACCACGTATTCTGAGAAGTAATTTTCTCGAGCCTTCTTACTTTCCTAAAAGAGTTAAATTTGGTTTTGCTCCTTAAGGTTTAATAAAAATAACTATTTTCCTACAAAAGATTAAATATATTAATTTATCTTCAAAAGTTAAGTTGTTTCATTATCAGTCCAAAAGTTACATTAGTTGTTTCAACTTGAACTCAAAATAGTAGAATTTTTGGACTGAAATTGAAAGAAATGATGAAATTTTTGTATTGAAATTGATATTTTCAAACTTTTGAAAGAAAATAGTTACTCTTGTTAAACCTTAGCAAGCAAATATGAAATTAACTCTTCCTAAAAATATAATTTATAGTAACATCGTGATATACAAGTATGATATGCAAGTATTTATTTGATATAAACTTGAGAATTACAAAACAATTCAACGTATTAATTAATTATTTCAAGCTTGGTTGAAGCAACATCTCGTTCGAGCAACCAATTAATATTATGACAGAGTAAACGATCAAGTGCGGACGAACAAAGTCGAGCGCGAGTATAAGTCAAGCAAGTGCGGGTGATCGAAGATGTTTATATTATTTTTTTACTTATAGAATTATGGTGTAATTATATGAGCATTATTGTCAATGTTTTTCTATTTTAGTCATGCCTATAAATAGATACAGTTGATTTGTATTAGGGTAAAAAAATAATGATGTTTCTCTTATGCAATCAACTTTTATGATTAAATGGTTTTTATACAATCAACTTTTATGATTAAATGAGACTCACAGAATTTTAAGTAGATTTTCATTTTGTTCTTATTATTTTTTCATGAAATTATCATCATCAATATCATATTCGTTAGTATAAGTGAATATTAACTTATTTACGTTTAAGAATAGTTTTTCTTTTCAATTCAGGTTAGAATAGAATTGATTATTTTATTTTAAATTACAGTAATATTAATCAAATAAATTACCAAAGTCATTGAAAAAGGGTAAAGGATACGAAAAGTACAATCGATGGTAACAACGTCGGTTCCCCGCCTTTGTGATTTCCAACTCACCAAGCCCCACTCCAAAGCTTTTAAATTTTTGCTAACCACTAGCCACGTGTAACATTCTCCATCCCTATTCTCCTATGCGTAGGCGTCTAAAGTCTAAACAAATCAATTTGATTGTAACCTACTTAGAATCGGCTGGTTAAAAACTTAAATCAAGCCAAATTAAAAAAGCTCGAGCTTGCATTATAACTCATTTAATAAAAGAGCTCGAGCTTAAGCTTCACATGTCTACCTTGGGCCGAATAGCAAGCATAAACAAGTTTTTATATTAACGCCAGCCTCCCAAGATTTACCCTGGGGAGTGTTACACATCGGATATATAGAACATATAGTAATCAAGGAATACACAGCGGAATCTAGCTATAATTATACATCATAGCGTACTATATATCTGTCATGTTACATAAAAATATTACATCATTTTAACTATACTAGATATTCAAATCTTCAATAGCACTCTAGAACTTTATTTCTCATATGCTATCCTGTAATCTCTAATTCCTGTAATCATTTGGCACCTAGGATGTGCGTTCATAAAAATAAAACATTTTGAACTCGTCATAAAGTTTGTGAGTTCATAAACATAACAAGTTCAGGCTCGGCTCGTCTTATTTACACATAACCCTTGTTGTTATTGGACATTTCGACCATTTGATATACTCTTGTCGAAGGGCCGTGAGGTTGATATGGCGACTCGATGGTGTTGGAACACCAAGTAACTAATTAGATGAGTTGCGTGATGCTTTGTTGCTTCGCTTAGGTAAATTTAATTTTAATTTTTAGTTTTTTATTTAATACTTAATTTAACAAAGAATTTGATTTTTATCTAGTTATAACTTGTAATATATAGCATTTCACAAAAATCCAAATACATCTTTTTCTTTATTTTTTCTATCAGCATTCCAACACAATTTTTTGAAAATCAAATTGTTTTCAATATAAAGTATTTTTTGATCTTGTAATCGCCTTTGACACTTGCATGGATTTATTGAAACATACTTATACAACTAAACTACCTGACATGTACGATTTGATGAAACATATTTATCCAACTTAAATTCTGATGTATTTTCTGTTTTAGTATTAAATATTTATTTTATATTTATATTTATTATTATTTATTAGTAAATATTGTTGGTATTAAAAATTTAAATAATTGAATGATGCTGAACGAGAGGGTTTTTTTTATTGAATAATCAGGTGAAAGATGAATAACAATGATAATATGATGTTGGCGTGACAAATAAATGAGAAGTAGACTTATGGCTTTACGCCATAAATTTATAGTGTTTTCCATGATATTAACATCAAGAAAAGTGAATACTAACAGTGTAGTTATATATATGACTTATACATTTTACCATCTATATATCTTTTAATATAAATACTATCTTATTATAATAAACAAATTCTTTTTAATGGTAAATTGAATCACTGACGAGTTATTGGCCCATCTGATCATCTCTATTACTCAAGTATAAAAACTTAATTTCAAACCTGAGACTACCCTCAGAAAGAAACCCACCTGGCTCAACCTGAAACCTCCATATTTTTTTTTGTCTCAAGCGAGACTTGAACCCAAGACTGAAATCTATTTTATTAAAGTATTGGGGTACCTTATTTTAATCACTTGGGTTAAGGACCATTGGTATAATAAACAACTAATAGTAAATATTTGAAAACATATTCCATGAACTTAATTAGCTAAATATTATACATCATTGTGACCAATAACTATGAAACTAGTTCTACATACTAAAGTAAATAACCATTAGCTTACATATAGCTTAAAAATACTTCCTTCGATATTGACAATTATTTTCAAAAGGGTTTATGAATTACAGAACTAATTAACCTTAAGACTTTAAATAATCACGAAACAAGCCTTAAACTGGTTTATAGAAAAATCAACGGTGAACTTAAAAAATATTTTTGGAAATGCCTTCGTTAAGTTAGCGATTGCCATTATTCTATACGAAATACGAATATATGAATTTTACTAGAAAAATATATGATTATATGATAAAATAAAATTAAAAATATGAGATACTATCTTCAAAATGGATCATTACATTGTTAAAACGTACTCGCATGCAAGAGGTTGAAAGTTGATACAAGTATAAATTCACGTGTCCTTAGAAAAACACTAAAAATATATTTCATGCCGTATCCACCAAGTCAAAATATGTCAAAATCTAATTTTGTATTTCATTTGGGTACCCTCTATGCTCTATACTCCTCTTCTATTTTAACATATCACTTCTTATTATCATATCAATTATAATATTTAATATATAATAATTATCAACTTGTTTTGTGTATTGAGATAATTGTACATCATGTTTAGGGTGTTTTAAAAAAAAGAATTGATTTTTTACTTTAATCAAAGTTTTTCATCTTTTGCAATATAACTTCATAAATTTGATTTTTCATTTTTAACTCAAAACTATTCATCTTTTGCAATTTAATCTTACAACTTTTTTTATTTCAAACTTTGATCCCATGTACTTTTTATCTTTTGAAAATTTTCATTTTACGTTTCGTTTTGCAAGCTAATACGGCGCAACATGCATGTGTGGTTCAATATTTTTACGTTTCACTTTACGTTTCATTTTAAATTTTAAGAGCTAACACGACACAACGTGCGTGTGTGGTTTAACGTTTTTTACGTCTATTTTTCCCGTTTGATATGTGTGTCGCAACACGCGGTTCCTAGATCGAATTAGTTGTACTTTTCTATGTTTTATGTTTTGATCTAATTTATTCGCATTAGCACACCGCAACTTCAGTGTTGGTGGTCGCTGATAGTGGTATGACATTGATGAGGCTTTACACCCCCGCTGCAATGAGAGGAGCTTAATTCTAGTTATTATCTATTTTATGTAGAAAAGCCGTTTTTAATTAATATATTAGTTTCTAAATTTGATTTTAAGATATTTTAAGGCAGTGATCCAGGTTTGAACCCCACGCCATGCTTTTTTTTGGGGTGTTTCGTTTTTTAACTTTTTTAATATTTTTTTTATGTAAATTACTTTATTAGTCTTTTACTTTTCGTGTATTTTTTAATTAATTTTTTTAAATAGTAACCTGCGAGGCATAAAATTGTTTTTTTATCTACGTTTTAATTTCGAAAACCAAAAACCAGCAACTTACTTAACCACACTAGTTCCATCGAAACTATGCGCGTAACAAGATTTGTAGACATGCCACAACGCTCCATTAATCGTGTTAATGTCTTCATATGGATCCGACACAACATGTGGGTCTTAACGTTTGGATGTTGATATTTTATCACGACACCTCCAGTGACCGCTGCAACGCGCGTGTCAAAATAACTTGTTAGAAGACAGCTTTCAACACAGATGTGCATATTTTGTTTCTTTCATTTCATCAGTCTCTCATCCACTCCACCTTCCCTGATCTCTGTGTTTTGAACTCTCTCAACTATCTTCAAGTTTTCATAAGAAACTACATCAAGTTTTTATGAAAACAACCCAAGTAAGTATAAAAATGTTTTCACAAGGACAATAACTTTGTCAACTAATATAATAATTACCCTTATGTTTGTATTTTTACCATCCTAAATCATCCAACAAATATTGCAGTTAGCTTTTAGGTGTTTAAATATTCTCAAGAAGATTTATTGGATTGTTTGTAATACATGGCATATCAAAAGTATACTATTATTAAAGATCACATACTCAAGTGCTACTCGTCTACGGTGATGCTTGTGCAATTCTTTGTATAATATGTTTTGATGAGTAGTACCAATGTTAATTCTTAACACGTGTAAAAATATAGTGTTTAAAACTTGAGCTTGTAAACCAAACAAAATGGCATGTAAGTTATATGACAACTAGCATACAAGAATACAATATTTATGATGGTGTCATTAGTTTGTGTTGGAAATTTATTGATATTATCAATATTAATATGGGTATTAATATTTATTCAATAAAATTAATGTGTTTTATGTGATATCAATGCTTATAAGTTGGGATTGTTATTAAGAATTAATGGTGTGAAAAGTTGTTCCACATTGAAGGAAAGAAAAAATGTAAAGTGTTTTATATTCTATAACCTTTTAATTATATTGTTTCCTAAAGTATCACATTGAATGGATTCGCGAAGGGTGCGAAGCAACCTTCACCTGCATTCGCTAGACAAACACACCAACACACCAACAAAACTCGAAAATACCGAGGGTGCCTCAGTAGACAAACACACCAACACAACTCGAAAACCTACATTAAACAGGTTCTCTATAAACATCATCCATCTCTGGTTTCTCTTCTACAATCCAATTCGGATTCTAGATCAATCCCGGTAGTACCAACTGCTTCGGCTGTTGTATCCTGGGAAAGAAAACGAGTTCTTCTGGGAGGCTCAGAATTTGTTTTAAGGGTTCTGTGTTTAACATGATCCAAAAATTTTTTATATTTCTATTCTTACATTTATGTATATTGTAAAGAGCATTATAATTGTTACTTTATATATTTTTTTTTGTATTGCTTATATTAATACAAATTGTTTTAGTTTAATTTTATATGAATCGTTCCTACAGTTTGTACAAGAAGAATTTCTCTATAGACCTACTTATTCTGATATGAGTCTTTCATGTGTTGCAGGCGAGGAAGGCATGGCTTTAGGGAGATGTTGGGGCCTGGGGGACATAGATTGTATGCATTGAACTTGAAAGAATTGTCCAACTGAATGGCTAGAGCAATATATAGGGGTGCTTACAAGCACTAGACGATCATGCTCGAAGCATTGGTGTCTTAGGATGTATGGGTTGACATACGTTTTATGGAGTCTTCGGCTGCAACAACTCCTGCAATTGCCATTGTTCAACGATGTTATGCATGGAACCATCCCTGAGGTTTCTATTCATGGAAAACAGAGTCAAATATAATCTATATATTATCTTACAGATGGGATATATTTTAGTGGGCAACTATGGCCAAACTGTTTGATGATGAATGAGTAAAGTTCAAGGCCTCACAAATTTTGGAACGAAAGGACTTGGAACGAGCTTTCTAAAAGGTCAATGGCATATAATTCAATATCCCACAAGAATATTGCATACTTCCAAAATCAAAAAGTTAATATATACACGTATTAATTATCCTACATAACATGATTATGAAAAATGAGAGTGCGATAATATAACATGAACACATAAAGGATCTTTTAAACGATGAAGATGTGGTTGAAGAAATCATTTACATATACCATCATGTAAAATTCATGGCAGGTTTTAGTGGATTTTGCATATCGAAAATTTAGACCACTAGTTGAATTTTTTAATTAGTGAGATGTTGTCTCGTATTCAGTTTTCAAAAAATATGATAGTTTTAGCTTTTTTTCACTTTTTATAATGGTTTAGTGATTACAATAAGGGAAATGTTTAAATACAAAATGTTTTAAAATTAAAAAGTGAAAAAAATAATCTCAATTATCAATCTTTTTAATCAATTGTTAAGATCAAATTACAAGAAAATTTTGTTAGAGTGGTATTTTAGTAATAATCACTTTTATTGACTTTTGCAAGTTTCTTCAATTTTTTTAACACTCTTACCTTTTATGCACAACATTATTTTTTTTATAAAAATTACCATAAAAACGAGTTTTTATTAATCTTTAAAACGAGTATATCATTGTTATATAAAAAATACATTTTTTTTAAAAATATTTTTAAGCTCAAATCTCGTCGTTGTGTTGGAAAAATGGTCTGAGTAGTGTGAGAAGTATGGGAGAGCGTTTCGAACAATTTTTTTGCAGAAATTGAAATGTTAGAGATCAATAATTCTAATGTGAGAAGTGTGAGCAAGCAAGGGAAATTAAGGACCACTCCTTGAACACTTAAATTGATGAAATCTAAAGTATATCTTAAATTCATCTAAATTAAGATTACCCTGAGGATACTCAATCTCCTTGGATATATCATTGATGATGGTTCTTCTTTCACCGCCAATGTTCCTCGCCTTTTAAAATACACAGTCATCTGTAGAACTGTAACAATTTTATGTCTCTAAATTAATTATAAAACGATTTACTAATGGTTATATTACTATCAATTCTCCCCCAACAAAAAAAAAAAAAAAAAAAAAAAACAATTAAGTATCATGCATGAATCAAAACGGTTATCTATCATAAATGAATTTCTTATTGATTGAATGTTTCCACCACTTAAGCTGTTAAGCATCATGTATGACTCATAACCAAGACAAATGGATGAATGAGATGTTTTTGACACCTTTTTAGTTTTTACATATATAAAAGCATACAAAAACATGACATAATACTTCGTACATGCCATTTTTGACCAACGTGAATTGATAATGGAGATTTTGTCGAATTGACACTTTTTTTTATCAACCATTTATTATGCAAAAAAGTTTCCTCGCTCACAATTATAACATATGGATATTCCATATATAACAATAACTTTATAAACCGACCAATAATAAATAAACAAGTGATTTAATATTGTTTTTCTTCATTTGTTTATCAAATCATATGGATTATTTTTAACGCTAACGTACTACCCTACTTCAGGGATTTGTGTTATTTTAATCGGATCTATCTATTTTTTTCTCAACAAGAACCGCACCCCAAAGCCCATCAGGAGGAGATCCATAACCGGGTAAACCCTTAGGCTTAACCCAAAACATTTTTAATCTAAGTGAGACTCAAATTCAATGCTTTATTATTTTTAATTGTCTTTTGTACGCATCTCAACAACTTAAGCTGAAGATCGTTGATATCAAATCATATGAATCTTATCTGTTTTCAATACATGTTATACAGCTACCAATTTTCACACTTTCATACACCTTTTAATAAATAACACAAGAAACAAGGTTATTGTATAACTTTAAGAGAAAATTTTTGGGGTTGATGATAGGTTAATTCTAAATATATACTTATTTGTAAATTAAATCCTTCAAATGTTTTTATCTTCAAAGTTTGAATCTTATAATTTTCTTGCATTATTCAAGGTCACATGTTGAAACCTAAGGGGACGTTTGCTTCGCAAAATGTTTGCAAAGGAATTGGAATTGAAATTGGAATGTTGTTAAAGTTGACAACGTGTTTGGTTGGTCAATTTTGAGTGAAAATGGAATTTTAATTTTGAACATTTCATTGGATTGTTAAACATTTCATAGGTAAGTGGAAGGAATGTGAATTCCAATGAATGAGAAAAAATTTTACAATTCCAATTCTATTTGTTGACCAACCAAACATGATTTTGTATAAAAAATTTTTTAATTTCAATTACAATTTCAATTCATGAGAATTATGTGAATCAAACGTCTCCTAAATGCCTATGTAAATTTTTGCTTTCACATTCCATGAAATCAAATTAACAACATAAATAATAACATCTACTATTAGAACTGGTTGCATGAATGGTCATGTTACACTAAAGTTTCATTAATTACACATTTAGTCTAACTATCTGCCTAAAGGTAAGAGCTGATCATCATTTTCAAATGAATAGACTTATTTTTCTGTTAAATATGTATGAAATAATTAAAATGCCCTTAATATTAATTAGATAATAATATAAAAAAATACCCCATCAACTCCACTCCATTTAAAATAAATAAACAAAAATACTATAAAGTTATTTTCGAGTTTACTTAACGAGAAAAAAGAAAAAAAAATATTTTCTTTTATTTATTTTCTATTCTTTTCTCTTTTTTCCTTTTCTTTTCTTGTTTTCATTTTCTTCAAATTGAAAGAATTGATTTTAACCTTCATTTTCATTTCATTTCTCTTCTTTTTCCTATTTAAGTAAACTCGGAAACAAAACTTTTTTATTTTCCTTCTATTAAAAAAAAACTCTGGAACACAACTGTTTTTTTCTTTCCACTTCCCTGTTTTTCTCTTCTTTAATGAACTCGGGAACATACTCTTAAGCCCACTTGAAAGAGCAAATCAACCGTTCTTCACCATCTCCTCCGTCCTGCGTGGCTAGGGACTTTGTGTTTTCTAGAGATGTAGTTTTCTCGGAGACGGCGTTCTCACATATATTATATCATCCGGTCTCATTTTTATCTCCCCGCAACCATGACTTGTAAATCGAACCTACCCTAAACAACTTGATTGAGACGTATTTCTAAACCTAAGTAGTGGAGTCGATGGCGGTGGCGGGTTTCAAGCGAGAGGGTGGTGATGCTTTTCAAGCAAAGGAATATGCATCTTGTATCCACTATAAGACTTGAACCCATAAATTGTTAAGAAGGAACAATAGCTAGACATGTTGATATAGTCGGGAAAAAGAAAAAAAAACACTTAATATTAACACTTAAATGAAATGGAGTGAGAAAAAAATTATTAGCTCTATACTTAATAGATAATCAATTTTAAATATTGAAGTGTAACAAATTAACAATACAATGAACATTGTACATAATCACAATTCTTTGCTTAAAAAGATATCAAATAAAAAAACTGTAAATTTTTTTAAATAATAAGATTTCTCAACTAACAACCATAATTTAAATTTGGGGTGTCCAAAAATATTCGTATCCGAATATCCGAATTCAAAATATCCGAAAATTCAAATTTAGATTCGGACAATGATTTTAAAATTTTTTGAATATTCGGATATCCGATTATCCAAAAACTAAAAAATTACTTTTTAACTTTCTAAAATATTAAATGTTTTTTATTTTAAATTGGGTTTTTTTAATGTATATTAAGACTTTTATAATATGTATTGGTTTTTACATTAGTTTTATAATAGCATATATCTAATATTGCAAAAAATTAATAAAAAATAAAAAAAATAATAAAATAAAGTTCGGATATTCAAATCAGTATTCGTATCTAAAATTTTGGAGGAATACTGAGTAGTAATTTCTAATATGCAAAAATTTTATATATCTGAATTTAAAACACAAGGAAAAATAATAAAATTGAATTTGAATCACATATAGCCTTCGATATAGGCATATATATATACACAGACACATACAGAATGCGTATGTATCTGGCATCTGCATGTACCTCTGTTTCTCTCTCATCTGGTGACAGGAGAAAATGGAGTCTCATTCTCTTGTAATCTTAGTTCCACCAAACTCTACTCCCATGGTGATGAATGATGAATGATGATGGTGGTCTCCTTTAAATGACTCTTTTGCCACTCACCCTCTCTCTCTCTCTCCCTCTCTGCATCCATACATACATATTTATATTACTATAATATCACCCCCAAACCCTCATTCTACTTACCAATTCCCCCTCTCTCTCTCTCTTCACATCTCCATCACATTCTCCCATCATCTGTACTTCTGATTGTATGATTACATATGATTGTATGATTTACATACAGTTTGTTTGATTATTCAATTGATGAATTGATTGATGTTGTTATGCTGTGATTGTTGATGTACAGATGGCGATTTGATCGGAAGGGGGATTCATTCGATTGAAAGAATGCGAGTGAAGGAGATGTATCCGCTGTGTTGTGTATCGCTCGAGAGTTCGGCGATCGGAGACAACTCCCCGGAGCCGGTGACGACGTTGTCGAGGTCGTGTTCTGTGGCGGATATGAGATCCGACAACAATGCCGGTGGTTGGCCGTCTTCTGGATCTGATTCCGGCACCGGAAGTAGCAGTTTCGCCGGCGTGTTGTATAAGTGGACCAACTACGGTAAAGGATGGAGATCCAGATGGTTTGTGTTACGCAACGGCGTCGTTTCTTACTCGAAGATCCTCCCGCCGGAAAACCTCACCTCCGGCAATGACGTCAGGTTCATCGGCGATGTGACTTCTGGAAGACTCACACGTCTCAATAGTTGCGGTAACAGACGGAATAAGCCTCAGAAAACTGTCGGAGTCGTCCATCTCAAGGTAATTGATCAATTAATTAATCATTTAAACTATGAATTCAATGAATGAATTTATAAACTGAAAATCAAATCAAAAGGGGAAAACAAATTGTTAACTTATTTGAAGTTAAAACTTGAACCCCTTGTTCTAGGAAACTGTTCCCAAATCTTCAGGTGAAAATTTCTCCCCCTTTAACTGCAATAAATTGAATAAATCATCTCGAAATTCGAGCTGCCTCCATTGATCAGTTCATAAATTGAATCCGCAATATACATGATTCAATGGTTTGATTACACATGATGATTTATGAGATGTGTAACAACATGGAGAAAAAGGACTGGATCTTGGGGTCACCTCAAAAGGGCCAAAGTGGCTATCCAATCCAATGGGTTTTAATACTCTGTGAAACCAGCAGGCCTACCTCTTTATCAAATAGTGTGACGGTAGCACCCCCTTTTTGTGTTTTTTTGATCAAAATCTGGACTAATTTTTGCTCTGTCCTATACTCCAATTTCATACCCCCATTTCATTTGGATCTTGTCTTTTGGTGAGTTCATTTCTGGCTGTCTCTTTCAGTTGACCAAAATGTATAAAGTCTTCAAAGTATTATTTTTTTGCTTTATTTCACTTTCTTTTTAACTATTTAATCTTGAATTCCAATGGATATGGTTTGGCGATACCAATGTGTAAAAAGGATGCCACTCCTTGTTTGGTCGGGGTCAAGTCTTATGGTGTACTAAAAGTATAAAGTTAAGATTAGGATTATAGGTTGTGCGAGCTGGTCGTTTTAAGAAAATTTAATCTTGAATTATTTCGGGTTTAATGACTTAAAGTTGATTTAGTTAATGGCTATCGTTAGTGGGTGAAATCATTTAAAGATCATAACTTTTGATTAAAAAGCTTATGGTTAGATTAAAAAGTTGAGTTGACTACACAAAAAGGATGTGTTTGGACATCTTTCTCGATTGAATTTATGTTGAGCGTTGTTTTTTCCTCCAGTTATCTTTTAACTTGAAACAAATTCAACCTGGATTTATGGTCTAATTTTAAACTATTGATGTAGATCTCATCATTTCGAGAGAGCAGATCGGATAGTAGGCGCTTTTATATATTTACTGCTACAAAACACTTCATTTAAGGACTAGTTTGAAGGAAGAAAGAGTTGCTTGGATAGAAGCTTTGACCTCTGCAAGAAACCTGTTTTCTTTAAGAAGAATAAATGATAGATCACCAATTATACTCTCTGATATATCACTATCAACCAAAAGATTAAAGCAACGGTTACTTGATGAAGGCACCAGTGAGGTACTAATTAAGGATTGTGAGCAGATTATGCTGTCAGAGTTTTCAGAAATTCAAGGGCAAGTTAGACTTCTTTGTGAAGAACGTTCTAATTTACTCGATACCTTGAGACAGCTAGAGGTAACTTTAATTTCTTCAAGTATTGGGGTAAAACTGCAATTTGATTTGTATTAAGTTGGTATTATATAATTTATTAGGATGCTAATATTGAAAATGAAGCTTCTGGAGTTCCTGAAGGCGAGTATCAATTGACACAACACGAGCTTTCAAATATTAAACGTGCAAAATATAGTGGTAAAATGTGATTCATTTTTGTGTTATTACCTACTTTTGTGACTTATAAACATATGTTGATGTTTATTCAGAATGGAGTACAACTGAATCATCTGATGATGTGGAGAAACAAGAGCTTGAAGACGCTCCAGAAGACGAAGAAACATACTTTTTTGACACAAAAGATCATTTTCCTGGTGTTACAAACCATCTGATATTATGGATGAAATAAACACTGAGAAATTGCAACTTGAAAGAAGAAAAAAGCTTCCTGATCCCATTGAAAAAGAGAAGGGGGTTAGTTTATGGTCAATGATTAAAGATAATGTTGGAAAGGATCTAACAAGAGTCTGCCTACCCGTTTTTTTAATGAGCCAATTCATCTCTCCAAAATGTTTTGAAGATCTTGAGTATTCTTATCTGTTAGATCGTGCATATCAGCATGGAAAAGAGGTATAAAGGTGGTTAATAATATCTTGTAATTTATTAGATATTATCGCATGTTTATATATTTGTAATGTGTTGTTGTCCTAGGGAAACAGTCTCCAGAGATTATTGAATGTTGCTGCCTTTGCGGTTTCTGGGTATGCTTCATCTGAAGGAAGGCATTGTAAACCGTTCAATCCTTTATTAGGGGAAACTTATGAAGCTGAATATCCTGAAAAAGGACTTCGTTTCTTTTCTGAGAAGGTTTGTTGTTCTAATTTAATATTGTTTATATTAATGCTAGTGGTGTTGGGTGGCAATTTGAATATGATTGTGTGATATTGAATAAACATGATGTAGAATTAATGTTTGGATGCATTTTTTCTGCTTGAAATTCTAAGAATCAGATAACCAACTGCTGAACATTTTACAATGTTTTGATTATTCAAAAATTTAATAGGTAAATGACAAAAGAGAACTTTTTTGAGAAATAATGGATAATGTTTTGTAAAATGGGATTAAAAGTACAAACAACAGACATAAATAGGTGATTATTTTGCAAAAGTGATTATTTGACCCCTAAATAATCAAATAGTTAGAAGCAACATCTGTTTATCCAAATGTTAAAACTGAAAATTGAGAGTTCCAAACCGCAATTTGAAACAACAATTAAATATAAAGACAAATTTAGATAGACATTATGAACCAAAATCCAATATTCTTTATTCGTAATAATCTATTAGTAATAATGATGACAGGTTAGTCACCATCCAACCCTAATCGCTTGCCATTGTGAAGGTAGAGGATGGAAATTTTGGGGAGATAGCAACATAAAAACTAAGTTTTGGGGAAGATCAATTCAACTTGACCCAGTTGGAGTTTTGACCCTTGAATTTGATGACGGTGAGGTCTTCCAATGGAGTAAGGTACAAAACTACTAACATTTCCTGTCTTTAATTATTCTTTTACAATTTCTATTTCATTTTATATTTGTTTATGTACTGTTTTCAGGTTACCACCAGCATTTATAATCTTATTTTAGGTAAGGTATATTGTGATCATCATGGATTGATGCATATTCGAGGTAATCGAGAGTTATCTTGCAAGCTCAGGTTCAGAGAACAGTCTATTCTTGAAAGAAATCCTCACCAGGTGATTGATTATGATACAAGTTTGTGTCTTTTTGAGTTCTTGACATTTTATGTTAATTAATTTATTATTTGCATGCTTATTGTGAATAGGTACATGGGTTTGTTGAAGATAAAAGGGTAAAAAAATGCTACCTTATTTGGGAAATGGGATGATAGCATGCATTATATAATTGGAGAGGGACCTAGCAAGACAAAAGTTATGGTCAATGAAAATTATTGTGGAAAAGGACTATGCCACCTGTTAATCTCACACGATATAATTTAACTTCGTTTGCTATCACTTTAAACGAGCTAACGCCAGGATTGAAGGTACATATGACACATTTTATGTGTTCTAATAAATCAGTGTGTGTTTGAGTGAGTTTATAGTTGTGACTGATTTTGGTGTTTGCTAACGGATTAAGGAGAAACTTCCCCCCACTGATTCAAGACTTAGACCAGATCAAAGGCATCTGGAGAATGGTGAATATGACATGGCAAATGCGGAGAAGCTACGCCTGGAAACAAGACAGAGAATGGTATGCATCTCATGCTTCCTTCAACTTTTTTTGGCACTCACAAATAGGTCAAACTTTCAAGTTTTTATTTGTAATAAGGTTGAATTTCAAAAGTTTTGATATGAAAATCTAATTTTATCAAAGGTTCAAAGTATCAAAAAGTTTTCATTTGAGTGCAAAGATGCAGATAAACTTTGTTTATCCAAAGAATTTTGTCCAGAATTTGAAATCTTTTAATGCAATATGATATTATTATGGAAGTATCTTTACTAATCAATTCTTGACAATGCTCTAAAATCTTGTAGTCAAGAAAATTACAAGAAAATGGATGGAAACCACGGTGGTTTGAGAAAGACAGCAAAAATGGCACCTATAAATATATAGGCGGGTATTGGGAAAAAAGAGAGGATCAAAATTGGGAGGATTGCCCAAATATATTTGGCGAATTTAGTGAAGACATTGTTAATAAATCCCCAGTCAGAACCTGAATTCGTCAAGGTAACAATCTTCTTCTGGTCATATGCTAGTATTATGATTAATAAGCCAACAATTATATTAAGAATATGGAACCAAACAGAGACCCTTTTGATTTTGCAGAGGGGCCCCTACGGTGAAACTTAGGCTAGTTCTTTGAGATTCTTATTGTGATGATATCGAATTTTCTATCTTCGGTTTGCAAATGGAGATGTGATCCCAAGGCGTGCGGTCTATGTAATTCATATATAGTGTAGCTGACATATTAGCAAATTAATTTAGATGAGTCTGCCCTGTATTCATTTGGATGATAGAAATAAAATTAAAAGAAAAAGAAGAGTGAAATGCCTAAGCTGTCTAAAGGAGTTTGTTTAGATTGTAGGTTTTATGAATTTGTTAGAGAAAATGTATTTAGGAAAATTGTCAAAACAAATAGTTGTATGGTACGGTTAAGCTTTGTCAATGCAATGCCAACCTCAGTCCATTTTTCATTAAATAACTGTTGTACGTATTTCTTTCTTGTAGAAACTTATTGAGTCGTGTGCTTTGTAACTTTAGTGTTTATAGTTTAGGGATTAGATTGATGTTTACTTTGATTGTTTATAGTTTACGGATTAGATTGATGTTTACTTCGATCATGATCAGTTTCAAGTCTGCAAATCTGGTATTGCATAAATGTGAAGTGTCTATTTAGTATGGGGAACTCTATTTATAGAGGGGAAAACCTTAAACTATAGGTTATGGTCAGGCATACTAAGTGAACCTAAACTACTACATATTTTACAATCAACACTCCTTTTTACAAGATAGAGCACTTGATATCTTGAGCTAGTGACCATGGGAAACTATGAAGTCTCTTTATTCATTACACTAAACAAATTGTAAAAAATTGTCCTAAGAAATTATAAAGTGAGCATCATGAAATGTAAACATGGTTTTAAAAGCACTCTTCTGACAATTTCATTAGTAACTCATATATTGTTGCTGGTGTGAACCATCTTGTTACTCGATCATTACACATGATTTACTAATTTAAACAAATTTAAAGCATTAATTAAGCCAATTCAAAATGAAAACAGATTTAAAATGAAAACAGGGACTCGTATCAAGTTTAAATATTGTATATGCCATTCAACTACAATAAGGTTAACTTAATTAATTAATTAGAATAGTTCTAATTTTGAGAACACCCATTTCATCAAACCTAAAAACAATGACCTACTAACTTTTTCAAATACCAAACAAAAAAAGCTCTTTTATATCAAACGACACGTGTTATCATTCTAGCATATCAAAAAAATTATTTCTCGTATCTCTCTCATAATAAATAATAAAATTATAACAACAATCAATCTGACATTCCTTTCTTACTATATTTGTGTTTCTTGTCTCTCTCATATTAAATATAATTATTTTAATAAGTAATTAAACTACGAAACATTTAAAGTATAAATATTTTATTTTAATAACTTATTAATACATACTAAAGTATATGATTTCAGACATATTTTATCTTTAAATATAATGTAATAATTTCTATTTTATTATTTGTTATAATTTTTAGATATTTATTAAATTTATATTTCACCAATAGATAAATAACATCTACAAAATAAAATATTCATAAAACGAATGATTTTAACATATTTTATTTTTTCTACCCATATATACATGGGCTCTAATTAATTTGTAATACAAGGAGGTTGCCATTTTCCTACCAAAACAAAACAAATTTGAACCTGACAAAGCCAAATACACATAATCACACATAACACGGAAAAACATGTTACATTGTTACATACGCACATTTACACACGAGTTACATACATACATAAACACAAGTACCAAAATAAGTTGGTGATTACCGATTGAAATGTGTGACAATCCGTTTTTGATTACGGAAGACTGGACATCTTTTTTTTTTTTTTTTTTTGGTTTTTAAATTTTAATCAACCTTAATATGTTAGTTTAGATCACAACAAGAAAATTTGTTCATAACAAGCCAATTTAGTGCTAGTGATCATTGTTTGTACTTTGTAGATACACTACACTGTTGGACTTTGATGGCCCTGATATGTGTTGGTGGTTATTTTTTTGACAACACAAACCCACACTGAATGGTAATAACTAAATTTAGTCCTAATAATCCTTTTATGTGAACAATCTATAGTGCTCAGTTTTGACAAACCATGCTATGCGTTAATAGGTTCTATTAGCTACACAAACAAATTACATTGTATTTGTTAATCTTACTAACAATTACATTGTACTTTTAGATATTACACACGCCTTGATCTTTATATGTGTGCCCATAATGCGTCTTTGGCTCAAAGCGAACAACACTCAAACGCATTCCCTTATATTTTGTATATGCGAGCCCACAGTTCTAATGACCACACACACGGCCACACAATTATTCTTGATACGTCCTAATGATGGAGTATTTGAATTCCGAGACCATCAATTTCAACAAACCTATTGAAAAATATTTGCGTATTGACTCTTTCAATAAGCCATGTCCAGAAAAAAGAGTTGTCACATTTAACATATATGAAAGCTGCCATTTAGTTTGAATTGAAATACCGAGTTAAACGTGATGGTTTTTTGTTTCCACTTAGAGAATATGAGGGTGTACTTGTAGAAGGTTTTAGTGACGGACTATTTAATGTATATATTAACTAAAGAACTATATGATCTCTTTGTAGTTCATGAAATAAGCTCATGTGAAGAGCTTTAGACCACAAGTTCCTTTTGGTTGACAGTCTAGCAAGTTACGAGTCGGTGCCATATAATTGTTGACTTTAATATTGTTGATCTTGGACTAATTGTCTCAATGCCCACGTGAGAATTTCATAGGCATTACAAGAAAAATCCATCAAAGCTAAATGGGCCACAAGTCCACGTAAAATGGTTAGCTAAGCAAAGGGATCGATGGTAACAGAGGGGACACATTTTTCACCGGCAGAAGCAACATTTTTTTGTTATTGTTGCACGTAGATGATTAGGACAACATGTATTTGGTTATGTTTTT
>JACCIZ010000440.1:0-108887 GCA_025506415.1 Flaveria robusta
ACATGATTAAAGTTAAACGAATATTTTTCAAAAAAATTTACATTCGACAAGTATAGGTTGAATTGCTTTAATACAACAATGAAAAGATTATTATAACATTAGATAGTAAATATAGATATATTAATGACAACCATGTGGTTCATTTCTTTGAAGTTGAATGAGAGTATATACGAAAATTTCTTACAATATTAAAGATAAAGCTTGCAATCCTTTATATGTTATCTTAAATTATTTGCAAAATTACAATTTTGTCTTAAAGAGATGTTTTATAGATAATAATAGTTGAAATGCCCGTGCGTTGCAGTGGCACGACTGTTGCATGATTTTTTGGGAATTAGATTTTAGTCACTATCGCTCGGTGCTTTATGATATAAATTAAAAATCAAATATAATTATTAAAAAAATTAAATGAAAGGAAACAATTACGTATATTACAAAAGTCTTTAAGACAATTACATTATCCCAATAAGATAGTGAAAGCATGAGTGGTATTTATGATCGAAAATCACTTATTACCTAGATTTTAGGGGAGGGGGTTCATTTTATGAATGTAAGTTAAAGGTTTATGATCATCGGAGGTAGCTTTTCGGTGATGATTTGCTTAGACCGGGAAAAGTTAACGGAGAAATTAGCATCACAAATTACTATCTTGATTGTTATTGAGCTGTTAACAACGGCAAAGGAGAATGAAAGAGGATTAGTGGTCAATCGCCATGAATGAACATTGAAAGTAAATGATGGTTTTGTTTGCCCATGTGTATATGTTTTAGCATTTCTATTATAAGCATCATATGTTATACTTTATTGTAAGGGCATAAATAGAATAAAATGGTTAATTTTTTAAAAATTTAAGCATGACTTTTCATATAGGTGTGTTAATACATATGTAAAATTATCATTTATCCTCCTTTCACTTTTATTATAAAAAATAAGATAAATATTAAAATTATTAAACTCATAATATGCCCCTATAAAAATATTAGTATTATAGTTATTATAAATATGAAGATATATATAAGTTATATACTTAAATAGTTAAATTAAATTATACTTAATTTAAATAGTATTTAGTTATAAAAATTAATTAATAAATATAAATTTAAATGTCAATTTATAGTATCATAAATAAAATAAATTTAGTGAAGTGAATTAAATAATATCATATTATTAAATAATGTATTAATAATGTTTATTATATACATGAAAGAGACAAGGGCAAAAATTTCAAGGTGTATAAAATTTAATAGATAAATTTATCATATTACCCTAAAGTATATTAAAATATTAATCAATTTCCTATTCTACCCATCTTAAATGTCTTGCACTCCTTTGTATATGTTGCTTAAAAACTTGTATGCTTGACAAAATTATATCTATATCCAAAAAGATGTATTATATAGTAGTATAGATATAAGTATTTAAATAAAATAATACTTATTTCAAATACTATTTAGTTATAGAAATATGATTAGTAACTATAAATTTAAATGTTAATTTATATTATTATAAATAAACAAAATTTAATGAAGTAAATTAAATAATATCATATTATTAAATAATATATTAATAATATGTTTTAAATAATACAATAATTAGAAGAAGTTAATTAAATGGGTGCAAAAATGGAACTATTGCATAAAGCACTTGTACTCTATGCTTAAAATATTATATATGTGTTTTACACTTTGAATGAAATTACCATCTTATCCTTTTAATTTGTATTATACAGTAGTATAGATATAAAACACAGTAGCCCACGGCTGCTAGCTGTGTGTTGCGTGTGTGTATAATTTTTTTCCTTTCTTTTTTATGTAGGGTGTGTGTGTATAGTGTGCATTTGATGCATGGGTGTGTGTATTATAAGTATGTGTATTAGATAATATATGTTGTGTGTGTATGATATTTACATCGAGTGAAATGTACATGGGAGCTCAAGTGTGGGTGTATTCATATGAAAAGTATGTATGCATTATGATATATAAGCATAAGGTTGTAATGCAATATTTTATAAAGTGTGTGTAGGTGTAATTATTATATACATATATGTAAATAATAGTGAATAAATGATGGATTTATATGTATATATATTTTCGAGTGATCAATAATAAGAAACAATCGAGTTATATAATTATATAAAATAAATATATAAACTAGGTGTGAGTCGCACTAAAAACCGAATCGACTCGAAACCGACCGAATGTATCTCTTTCATTAAACGTGATTAAAGATTTAATTATAACTAATTATAGGTGTTTGATCGTTGTTGCTCTCATTCTTTGAAACCTTTTGTTCATTTTATTCGTCATATACAAGGTGTGTTTCACGGCCCCGTTTTTTACAATCATTTTGTAAACATCAAGGGGGAAAGTATTCTCAACATTTTCTTGCTGTGACATCAATTATTATTTGGGACTATGTGTTATTGTTTTGCAAGTTTATATCTAGTACGTGTATGAGTTTTCTGTGTGGTTCTTTATTCATAACTATTTAAATCTGGTGTTGGAGCCGACGAACAGGTATTAAAGGTAATATTGGGCTGACAACCCCACCCTTGTTTGTTAGTATACTAGTTGGGACTGACAGTGGCCATGGACGGGCCTAGGGTGAATATGTTCCGACAAGATTTGTGTGTACGTCATAGGTTAGTTGTGAGGCTCATGTTTACATGTGATATTGCTTGCTTATAACTGTATGCACTTATGTCCTATCAAACAATTACACAACATCAAATTTATTTATTATTTAAACCTGCGAACTCACAACAATATGTCAACCTTTTGAGCATATCTTTTCAGATAACATTAATCGAGGATGGTTAATTATAAGACCTTAGCAATGACCTAAGGAATTCGAGCTAGGCTTGTTTTGACATTATAATCAATGATTATTGACTTGTTTTCATCATACTGAATATTATTTTATTTAGACTTGTTCCCGGGTTATAAGAATTCTTTGGATTATGTTTGTTTGACTATGCTGTCGTAATTGACTAACTACGACACAAGTCACCATTTGTGTCGAGTGACGTCATGACACGTTATTATGTCATTTAATGCTCTCTATTAATTAACAATGTGTTTTGACGATCCCGTCCATTACATCCTCATGTTTCCGCTATAGGGGGGGTGACACACTAGTACTTATATAAGTATCTTAGGAGGATAAAATTCATATTTTAATCATATTTTAAGACACTTTAACATTTAATTTCTTTGTAAGCTTTTATATAATACCAAAATTACACTCTAAGCAAAATGTACAAGTAGTCCAAGCATATTAAATATTCATTGATGAGTTTACTTAATTTTATTAATATTGCCACAATATTTATAAATTATTATATAAGTATTATTTATATAATTATTATTTGAATTACTATTAATTAGTATTTATAAAATTTATAGCAATATCATGTTTTAAATATAAAAACATTTAAAAAATATCCCAAACATTAAGAAATATCTTTTTGTGACTTGTACATTTTAAACAGCTAGTGGGCGTGACCCGTGCTATATATCATAATATCTATCATATCGTATTATATCATATCATATCGTATTATATCGTAACATAACGTATCATAACATATCATACGTGTCATATCGTATCGTATCGTATCGTATCGTATCGTATCGTCAGTGGCGGAGCTTGAACTTTTGGTAGGGGGGCGGTGGCCCCCCCGGCCCCTATAAAGATCCGCCCCTGCGTATCATATCGTATCGTATCGTATCATATCGTATTATTACATTATATTACATCACATGATAATAATATCTATAAATACTAAAGAACATTTCTACAAAAACTTGTAGTCCTTTTTCTATCTTCAATTTCAATCTCTGTTTGTATCACAATGAAGTTTCTCTATCTTTTGTTATTACCTTAGCCATACTAACATTCGTGACGAGCAAAGAACTTAAAGAACCAAAATGCGATATTTATCATGATATTGGTAATTGTCCGCTTCTTAAGTTCTCTCCACCATCCCCAAAATGTTGTGATGAATTGCACAAACATATGATGTGTATTGTGAATATAAGAAGAGGTGCCGTCATTTTCCAGAAATCGCACATGCTTGTAAGTTAGATGATAAGGACATAATTTGTTATAATTAGTGAAGTTCTTGTTTAATCAAGTTCTTCTTTGATAAAAGTAATTTTTGGTCGTGGTTAATGAATGTTAAGTTTTGTTATATTATGTCATGTTATGTTGTTTTTATCTTATTTTCTTATGTTTGAGGGTTGGATGGTTAAGATTATAGTAACATGAGACATAACATTCTACAACCAAATAAAATTAATGCAACCCTAATAATTTGTTGCATTTTGTATTGAAAAAGTTATATTAGTCATAAAAAAGTTATATCTGACCTTGAAAAGATTGCGTTATGACTAAAACAACCTTTTTATCAAATGCTACATCAGATGTAGTTGCATTATATATAAAAGTAAATTTTGTTAACAAATATAATTTTTTTGCAAGATTGCATTGTACTTATTTTTCTAGTAGTATATGTATTTCTAATATTTATTTGATACTAAGAAAGTATCACAAAATAGAGTCGTAGTTTGGTGGAGATAAGCCAACGATTGGACAACAAATTTGGTTGTTGACAAAAGGGATCAAGACGAATTGTAACAACCTAATCTAGAATGGCTCAATTGTTATAGAAATTAAAACACAACGTAATTCTACAATTAATGATACTAGTAATACTCACGTGCGTTGCGCGGGCGGCATCTGGACCAAATATCATAACACGGATACAAGAATACATTGTAACAACTATCACTTTGTCGCAAAAAAAAAATTGAAAAAACAACCTGACAGAACCATCGTGCGGTAGATTTTAAAAGAATTAAAAAAATAAAAATAAAAAGAAAAGAAAAAAACATAAAAATAATAGAAAAGTATTAATATTATTAGTATCTTTATATCTGAAGTTATAAATTTTATATTATCATTTTTCTTATGTTTTTTTTATTTTCAATATTTTATGTATATGAAATTACTATTACAGTTGTGTACCGTTAATTCAAATAATTTAAGTTGCTAAAATAAATTAGTTCAACAAATGGTAACTTTTAGGCATAATTAAAGTAGCAATGTATGTTAAAAAGGTATTTTCATTGTAATGTTGAGTGATGTGGTATACTTGAAATATATATGTATAAAAGAATAAAACCTGTTAAAAAATACAAAATAAAAACCACTCAACAAAAAGTACCACTCCGCTCATATCTTCTCTTCTGACAACTTCCATGTTATTCCGATGAGGATCGAATTGAACACCACGCCGGATGAGTTTTTATTTAATAGTCAAATTAATTTCTATTAAATATCTAACTTCTTTCTCACATTGTAATGGATCCTTTGAGTACAAGTCTCTGTAAACAAAAGAAGCATGGATGAGCTAAGAGTTTCTAGAATGAAAATAACAATGATGATGAAAACTGTCAAATGATAACGATTACGAAAGTAATTGTAGAGAAATTATAATAAAATGATCAATAACTAGGAAACTTTAGAGTCGTAATTTCGTTTTCAGATTTAAACTATTTGGGTTCACACCAAATATTCAATCGGATAAAACTCAAGTTCAAAAATCGAAGTATGAATTCGTGTGTGTTTCAAGAACATGAACCAGAAGGGAAGAAAAAGAATAGAGAGACCAATCTTGTACAAATTCGAATTATTTCAGGGATTGGGAAACTGCCTTCGGCAGTTTTTCTCATGAAAGTTATAGTTTTTACCCTCTAATTTCACATGTGAAATTTCGGGAAAAAAACAAATTCTAGTGCATTTTCGATCCCAGCCAGGGGCTCCGCCCCTTGGATCCCGCTCTTAGGGGCGCTGCCCCCGGACCCCCGCAAAGGGGAGTTGCCCCCTTGGAACCCCATCGCTTAGGGGCTTTGCCCCTAATAAGGTTTTCAATTTCTAAAATCATAATAAACTTAAATAAGTGTGCACTCCACGCATCTACTGACTTGTTTGATGGATATTATTATCAATTTGGTTGTTAGTCAATACAATTACACTAAAATATCTAATAGTAATACAGGGTAATAATGATAATAGTAGCAAACGACGGCAAATGCAATACAAATAGAATCCTCATGGAATAAAACAAATGTAACTGAATTATAATGAATGTTAAACACTAACCATACTAATAATGAATACTAGGTTAGTACCCCGTGTATTACACGGGTTGAATAAATAAAATACTAAATAATAAGTAATAAAAATTTATGAATTATAAAATTATATTTAAAGATAAAATATGATTATAATTACATATGAATAAAAAGATATGATTTTTAAAACGAAAGGTTTGTATCAAAAGGTTATAAATTTTTTAAAAAAGGAGCGATTTTAAATATTATGTTTCAAAAAGGTTTATTCTTTTAGAAAATTTTATATTATATGAAAATTTTATTTTTTTATTTTTTCTATGTTAATAAAAAGATATGATTTTTATTTTCTTAATAAAGTTTATTTTTAAAAACATAGCTTGATTTTAAAAAATCTAGATGAGAGAGAAAAATGTATCAATTAATAAAATTGATTTTCATTAAGAGAGAAAAATTAGTTTGAGTGTTTGAATTACTATAATACTCTTTTGGAGGGAAAATAAATTCATGATATCTAAATGAATAACATGTGTCAAAAAAATTGTTTAAGAGAATGACAAGTGATAAAAAAAACTTTTTTTATTATATTTTATAGATACCTCATACAGAACAAATATATTGTCAAATCCTAACTAAACAAACCCTATAACAAAATTAGATATACTAAGACTTGCGACTCTCATAATATCCTCTAACTAGATTTTCGTTAGAATAGATCAAATTCTATTCATGCTTATCCTTTGTTAAAATTGATATATTTTGTTCATGCGTATTCAGTCTCTTTCTTCACATGTGAACAAAATTTTGGATTAATTCATTTAATTTCCCCATTAATCTTAAACTAGAATATTCTTATTGTCTAGAGTAAATATAAAAATCATTAGTTGCTGAGAATAAAGTAGATCACATCGATCGAACCACTATAAATCTTTGTGTTCATCCTTTTTTTTATTCTTTTTTCTATGTTTGATGTCGTGAGTGTTACGATGATTGTGAGCGTCGCCGGTTGAACCTAAAACTATTACTTCAATTCAATTAAAACATAATTATATTTTAGTTTTTCGTGCTGTTGTGATTAAATAGAAACTAATCCTGCATCTTTGCTTCTGATCATCTTCAAGAATGATGAGAAAGAAATCAATCTAACATACTCCTCTTTTGATCGAGATAGACTGTCTCTGTTAGATCATGTTTTTTTTTTCTTGTTCTTTTCTACGCGATTAGATGAACTAAAGCATAAGGTGATCGAGTGAGGCTCTTCCAATTCAATCAAGCCTAACAATGGCACAAGACAAACACTAGAATATTTGAGCAAGTGACGACACTTATACTTTCTATATTATTAGTCAATCAAAGAACTTTAGATAACACAAAACTTAACCCCCCATTTATAGTAAAAAACCTTGAAAAATAAGACCTCTTAAAAACCTACTCAAATACCAACCTATCTTGGCGACTCAAGGAGTACTTGATAAACACACCAAATTTAAACATTAATAAAGCCTATATTTAAATTTGATGTCCTAGTATATGCGCCTGCTAGATTATCTTCCGATACTTGTCGAGATTTTTTACATGTGAGCCCATAATAAGGATTAAAATTTTTAACTTTTATATAAACGTGAGCGAACCCAAAATATACGTGAGCAGACAAAGGTTGCAACGCCACATCTATGCGATGCTTATTTAACATGTGAGCGAACCCAAATAATTGACTCTTTCTAATTTCTATAAAAAGATTGATGTTTTATATTGAATTTCTTGAGACTATATACTATATAACTAGGTTACAATCCTGTGTAATAAACGGCCTAAATAAAGTTACTGCTACATGGTTAATAATATAAAAGTTATGTTTTAAATGTTGTGCATTTTACGTATTGAATAAATTTATGTATTACACATTTGAAAATTTAAAGTTACATATTTGAAATTTTAATTATTGATAGTTATTAATTAATAAATAGCTATTATAGTATTCATAATTAAGAGGAGAGAGAAGCGAAAAACCAATTATTAGATGACAGTGACAAGTGTTCGGATTTATTTTTATTTATTAATATAGAGATGTTACTTATATATATAACTCTTTGGGTACTCAACGAACAAACCCATAAAAAGTAAGACATGTTACTATTTCATAACTCGTTTATTGTTATATTTACAATAAATACACACAACTATTTTTAACTAAAGAGATCAAGTTCTATATAATTTTTCTCTAGATTTTTGTTGAATTAATCGCCATAAGATCTAGAGAGTCTATTGGATGGTTATGAAATACTTTGAGATAATTGTGAATTAGATACGATAGCAATATATATTATGTTTGGACTCAAACCTTTCAAATGACTAAGAGAAATCTATTGGATCTCATAATTTAGTCTTAACTTTCTGTGTCGATCCACAACTTGATCTTCAACTTGATCAGCTTTGAGGCCTAGCAACTTGATCTTCAACTTTGACTTTAGTGTTTGATCTTTGTAAAAGTTATCATGAAAGTAGTACCTTGGATTGACCAAAATTAATGTACGAAAAAAAAGTTGAATATTATATCATAAAGTTGGTGTGACAAGCCTAGTAAATTATTTCGCACAGACACAACACTTATAAACCTATTTGCTCAAAATATGTGTTAAACACGCAAAGCTCAAGCACGTTCACGTGAGTTAATGCTCAGTACGGCTCATTTACTTTCCTAAGCTCATTTATTAATTACTCGGCGGAAATTTTAGGCGCATCGTAGGGAATTTGGAGAAAACCCGACCTAAATGTGACGGTTTGGGCTAACCGTGACCGTTAGGTCAGGTTTAGAAACTAACTGTCACGGTTCACGGTTAGGTTTCAGAGAATGTTTTGCACCTCGGGATTGAGTTAATTATTGAGGGAGTGTGAGTGTGTTTTTAGGAGTGAGAGTGCGTTTTTTTTTTAAAGTTGAGTTTTAGGGTTTTGGTGCTGGTGTATATGTTACGGTTTGGACAAACCGTGACATATTAGGTATAATATTTAATTTTTTTAATCATACTAGTTTGTGTTTATTTTTATTTTATCACACGGTTAAACCTAGTAGTGACATACGAGTTTGTATTTTGTGTTTATTTTTATTTATTTTTATTTTATCACACGGTTAAACCTAGTAGTGACATACGAGTTTGTATTTTGTGTTTATTTTTATTTTATCATATTACGAGTATTTTTTCGGTTTGATCGGCATCGCTTAGCCTCGTTGAAATTAACATTATCAAAATTACAAACATTGTATATAATTACCATTACAAACAACCAAACAAACACAACCAAATATAAAAACCATCATAAATACAAAAAAAGTATTATAACTAAAACTGCATATATATATATATACAACGAGTTTGTACATACAAAAAGAAAAAAACTACAAACAAAATATTTATCTTACCCGCCGTGTCAGTATCTCCGTCCTGACTTGACCCGCCCGCGCCAGAGGTCCTAGCACGGTCATGCCCTAACCGTCTGGGTGTCGGTGACAACAACGGCTTACCGGAGGTCGCATAGTCTGCGGCCATGTGCTGGACGACCCACTCCATCATATCCTCCATTTGTGGTGGTGGTGGCGTCGTCGGTGATGGCGGTGCGGTGGTGGTAGCGTGAACCATCAAAGACTGGCCTCGTTGTAACGGTGCGGTGGCGTCGTCGGTGGTTGTTTGGGGTTGATGGTGGTGGGGTGGCTGTTCGGTGGCGGTTTGGGGGTGATGGTGATGAGATGAAATTGGGGTGGGTGGGGTGGGTTAAACGAGTATATAAAATCAAATTCAAAACAAAAAAAAAAAACGTGACGGTTTGACCAAACCCTGGCGTTTTATTTTCTTTTTACACAGTATAATTACATTTTTGTTATTTTTGGTATTAATAATTAATAATAATAATAATAATAATAATTATTATTATTATTAATATTATTATTATTATTATTTATCATCATTATTATTATTATTATTATTATTATTAATAATGATAATATTATATAATTAGACTTTATTATTTTTAGTATTTAATATTTTTTATTTTTATTTTATATTTTTATTTTTACTAGAGTATATTACTATTATTATAATTATTTTTTATCATTATTATTATTATTATAATTATTATTTTTTATCATTATATATTTAGACTTTTATTATTTTTAGTATTTAATATTTTTATTTTTATTAGAGTATATTATTATTATAATTATTATTTTTTATCATTATTATTATTATTATAATTATTATTTTTTATCATTATATAATTAGACTTTTATTATTTTTAGTATTTAATATTTTTATTTTCATTTAATATTTTAATTTTTATTAGAGCAAATTGTACCCTAACCGTGACGGTTAGGGCAAACCGTCATCTTTTGTTTCAGGCCCGTGTCTCTTTATAAGTGTACTTTTTTCGGGAGTAAGGCAAACCGTCACGTTTAGCTCAAGCCGTCACGTTTAGCTTTCAAACCCTCACGTTTAGGCCTAACATTGACTGTTAGGTCTGTTTTCTCCCAAAATCACCTGCGGTGTCCCAGCACCACCCCAACAAAATAAAGGTAATGCTTAGTACGACTCATTTTAATATTTTTTTAAAAAAGACCAATTTAAAATATTTTGTTTCAAAAAGGTTTAGTGTTTTAGAAAATTTTATATTATATAAAATTTTGGTTTTTTATTTTTATTTTAATAAAAAGATGTGATTTTTAATTTTCTTTATAAAATTTATTTTTTAAAACATAGCTTGATTTTAAAAAAATATAGATGAGAGAGAGAACTGTATCAAATAATAAAATTGATTTTTATTATGAGAGAGAAATTAGTTTGAATATTTAAATTACTATAGTACCATTTTAGAGTGAAAATAAAGTCAGGATGTTTAATAGAATGACAAGTGTGAAAAACATGTTTAAAAGAATATTACATGGTAAAAGAAATCTTTTTTTATTAGGTAATATAGATTCTTTAAACTAAACATCATATTAAAGTAAAATACATGATCATGTACATATAAAAGCATATATTCAATTATTCGAACTTTCAAAAACAATAAAAGAACCAAGTATAAATAATACCATGTAGAAACACAAGTGTTTGTAACCCTCAAGCACATGAAATTCCAACAGAAGTTGGCATAAACCGATCAGATTGTGTTCTTGTCACTAAGGACTTCATGATGTTGAACAAAAATGACGTGACAATTGAACCTATTGATTCACAACGAATACCAAGAACAACTCTTTTAATTATCGTTGATTCACAAAGAATACCGATAATTACGAATATTCATACATTAACACACACTAGTGGTAGAGAGAAAAATGATTTTTTTATAAACGTCAAAACTCCTCAACTTCCCAAGTCTATAGAAATATAAAATGCAAGATAAAATTTAAATGGGTCTCAAAACATAAACGTGCAAAAAACTAGGCCATAAACAAAGCTAAAAAACAAGAAATAACTTAAAAAGTGAAAATACTCTTAAAATAAAGTGATTTTGGGCTGAAACAAGGACCCAAATGATCCAACTATCGTTTTGACCCGTCACACGCCCGAAACAAAGTTTCGTAGCTCAAGATATAGCCATTTGAATAAAGCCCATTTGGACACATGATCATAGGCCTTCAAATATAATTAGCTGTATAATATTATATCATATCGTATCATATCATGTCGTATTATATCGTATCACATCGTATCAAATCATATCACATCGTATCACATTATATCATATCATAACATATCATATCATTATATTATATTACAAAACATTACATCACATGAAAATAATAGTAATATCTATTAATCCTAAACAATGTTTCTACAAACACTTGTAGTCCTATTTCAATTTTCAATTTTAATCTCTTTCTGGATCACAATGAAGTTTATCTATCTTTTTGTTCTTACCTTAGCCATGTTGTCATTCGTAACGAGCAAAGAACTTAAAAAAGAACGAGTATGCAATATCTATCATGATATTGGTAATTGCCCGCTTCTTGAATACGCTCCACCATCCTCAAAATGTTGTGATGAATTGCACAAGCATTTGAGTTGTTTTTGTAAATATAAAGACAAATGTGATCATATTATGCAAATCACAAATGCTTGTAAGTTAGTATATAAGGGAGCTTGTCTTTTTTGATGTGTAGATAATTTCTACATTGGCCAAATAAAGTTTTTATTTAACCAAGGTTTTCTTTAATAAGAGTAATTTTTGGTTCTCACTTAATGGGTGTTAAGTTTTGTTATACATGTCATGTTATGTTGTTGTTCTCATGTTATCTTATGTTTGAGGGTTGGATGATCAAGAATATAATAATTATAATAGACATCATTCTATAACAAAATAAAGGTAATGCAACTATAGTGATACGTTGCATTAGCCTTGAAAAAATTGTATTAGTATTTGAAAAAGTTACATTATGCCTTGAAAGGTTGAATTATGACTAAAACAACCTTTCTACCAAAGGATGCATCAGGTTAAGTTGTATTACATCTAAAACATCCTTTGTGTTAGCAAATATCATCTTTTTTTAAAGGTTGTTTCTAAATGGTTACATTAAAATCATTTTTCTTGTAGTATATATATTTCTAATTAATGTTTACTCAGAACTAAGAAAGTATCACAAAAATAAAGTTATAGTTTGATTGAGATGAACCAACGATTGGACAACATATTTGGTCGTCGACAAACCAGGATAAAGACGAGTTGTAAAATTTTAACTTAAAATTTGCTCAAATGTCATTATATAGAAATTAGGACACAACGTAATTGTGCAATTAATGGAATAAGTATATGGCAATAAAAAACT
Source organism: Flaveria robusta (assembly GCA_025506415.1). Taxonomy (NCBI): domain Eukaryota; kingdom Viridiplantae; phylum Streptophyta; class Magnoliopsida; order Asterales; family Asteraceae; genus Flaveria; species Flaveria robusta. Next base: position 12,952 of record JACCIZ010000440.1, read on the forward strand.
AAGGACCTACTTTGAGTTTTGTTATAATAGTCGAATTAATTTCTATAAAATATCTAACTTCTTTCACATATTGTGGTGGATCCTTTGAGTACAATTCATGGAAACAAAAAAAGCATGGATGAGCCAAGATCTTCTTGAATGAAAATAATAGTGATGATGAAATATGCCAATTCAATGATAATGATTATGCAAGTGATAAAGGGTAATAATGATAATAGTGGCAAACGATGGCGACAACAATACAACTAGACTTCTTACTGAACAAAATAAATGTAAGTGAACTATAAAAAATGTGAAACGGTAATTATAAAAAATGCCAATTCAATGATAATGATTATGCAAGTTATAAAGGGTAATAATGATAATAGTGGCAAACGATGGAGACAACAATACAACTAGACTCCTCACTGAACAAAATAAATGTAAGTGAACTATAAAAAATGTGAAACGGTAATTATAAAAAATGTCAATTCAATGATAATGATTATGCAAGTTATAAAGGGTAATAATGATAATAGTGGCAAACGATGGCGACAACAATACAACTAGAATCCTCACTGAACAAAATAAATGAAAGTGAATTATAAAAATGTGAAACGGTAATTATAAAAAATGTCAATTCAATGATAATGATTATGCAAGTTATAAAGGGTAATAATGATAATAGTGGCAAATGATGGCGACAACAACACAACTAGAAGCCTCAATGAACAAAATAAATGTAAGTGAATTATAAAAAATATGAAACGGTAACTATACTAATAACAAATGTAACTCATACTACATAACAAATACATTGTCAAATGCTTATGAAAAAAGACCTATAACAAATAAATTAGATATCCTACGACTTGCGATTGCCAAAATATCCTCTAAATCCATCTAGCTTTCCGTCATAATTGACTTAGTTTTACTCATGCTTATCCTCTGTTAGAATTCATCTAACTTTATTCATGCTTATCTGGCCTCCTTTTTCATATGTGAACCAAAACTTTGGATTAATTCATTTAATCTTCCCTTAATCATAAAAATTGGTTATGCTTCTTATCTAAGAGTAAAATTAGATCATCTTCAACCCCGCAAAGTGCGTATGGATTCCACATGTATAACATCTAAACTCGATTTTAATTGTCTTTATTTCCTCGACTCCGATCTTTTCCTCCCTACCAAAACCTTTTTCTCGACTTAAATTTCATAATCATGTTCCCCTCCACCTTATTTATCCTTGTATTCACCATTCCTTTGTTCATTCATGCAAGCAATAAAGTGTATTCCTTGATCTCCACCCGTTTCATCATGACTTTTGATTCGTTCTTAGTAAGCTTTTAGTTTTCCCACGTTTTCCTCAAAGGGCATGTTCTCAATTTTTCAATAAAGGCCACAATTGGTAGGTATTCCTTTAAAATTGAGTTGAGAGTAACTTTCTAACAATTATTTTGTCTTTAAGGCATGAGCCAATACTTTTGAAATTACCTATTATGTCATTTAACTTACCTGAAAGTCGTTGATTTTATCACATTCCTTCATCATTAGCATCTCCAACTCACTTCTCAGAGTGTGTAAATTTTATTCCTGAATACAATTTCCTTCATCATTTGAGCCAATACTAGGTTTCTCTTGATGTTTCTTACCTAAGTTAATTAAAATCTAAGTAGGTTTATAATTTTTGTGCTTCTTGCCTTTCATATTCTTTTGCATCTTGCTTGATGTGTTTGGTTGTTTATATAGTTCTTGCTTCTGCTCTTGCTGCTTTTAGATTCTTGCTCAATTCTTGCTCGGTGTTTTGCTTAACTTATTTCTTGATCATTTCTTGCTTTAATCAATGCTTTCTACTTGCATCTATTTTGCTACTTTAATGAAAACATAATCATATTTTATTTTTTCTTGCTGTTGTGATTAAATAGAAACTAATTCTGCATCAAATAAAACCTATAATTAAACTTGATGTCTTAGTATATGCGCATGCTAGATAATCTTCCGCTGTCAAGATTATATCCCCCATTTATTCCGGCCTATCAAACTTCTTTTTCACATGTGAACCCATAATAAGGATCAAGAATTTTCAACTATCCATATAATATGTACCTGAGCGGATAGAGGTAGCAACGCCACATCTACGCGATGCTTATTTAATACCTGAGTGAACCCAAAATAATTAACTCTTTCTAATTTCTGTAAAAAATTGTTATTTTATATTGAATTTCTTTAGACTATATATTATTGTGTTATAAAACTTTTTTGGTACTCTACGGACAAACCCATAAAAAGTAAGATCTGTTACCATTTCATGTCTCTTTTACTTTTAAAATTTACAATCAACACACCACACAACTATTTTTAACCGTAGCATTCAAGTTCTATATAATTTTTTTTAGATCTTCGTTGAACCAATCGCCATAAGTTCTATGGTTATTAAATGCTTCGAAATAATATATAGTGAGTTAGATATGATTACTCTTGATTCTCAATCAGAATATATGTTAGGTTTGACTTAAAACCTTTTAAGTGACCAAGAGAATTCATCTATTGAATCGATCTCATAATCGAATTAAACTTTCTGTGTTGATCCATAATATGACTCTTGACCCGCTTCATAGGCCTAGCAACTTAATCTTCGACTTTGACTTAAGTGTTTGATCTTTGTGAAAGTTATCATGAAAGTAGTACCTTGGATTGGCCAAATTCATTGTACGCGAGGTCCATTTGGCTTATCTAAAAGGCTAGTATGACTTACAGTTTCAAAAGCAAAATTGAACATTATATAAGGTTGGTGTGACAAGCCTAGTAAGTTATTTCACACAAACACAATACTTATTCACTTATTTGCTCAAAATATATGTGTTAAACATGCAAAGCTCAAGCATTATAAGCGCGTGAGTTCATGCGCGTGAGTTCATGCTTAGCTCGGCTCATTTATTAATTATAGTGAAAATACTAAGCCAAAGTTTGGCAAAAGTGATTGTATTCCAACGTATTCTAAAAAATCATCCGCAATATATATTCTACACCTGCTTTAAAACATATAATGCATATTCTTCAAACTAAACATTAGATCAAAGTATAATACATGATCATATACTTATAAAAGTATATATTCAACAAAAACTTCTTGAAACAAAATTTAGCATAAACCGATCTAACTCCGGCACCGTCTCCGGCAACTCCGGTATTGTGGAAAGAGCACTGGAGGTGTCATACACGTAAAAACCTCCATCTCTCGATGAGCTATATATGATGGTTATGTTTCTATTGAAATATAAACTAAATTTATATTTATATTTGTATTATTATTGAAGGATACTCGAATGATAGGTTGGTTACATTTATTAGCTTGTTGGTTAATGACGCCAAATCTTAACCGGTGGCAACTATCACAATTAACTATTAATATTATCTATCTATTCTAATAAAAAAATAACTAAGTTGACATTTGTTATCATCACATTCATTTTAATCAAATTTTTTTTGCTTCTCTTTTTTATTAACTACTATATTAACTACTTATAATTTCATTTAATTTCTTTGAATTAAGCAAGAAATTTTTTTTATTGATGTTATTTAAAAGAAACAAATTTTTATTAAAATAAATTTTTCTAAAACATCTAACTTTTTAAATACGACATATTTTAAAATTAGTGTTTTTAAAAACTAAAAATTTTATAAATAAAAAATAATTCAAACTGAGAGTTATATAAGAAAATTTTAAAAATAATATTTTTTTAGAACAATTTGTTTTGAAAAAAAATTTTAATTTATTTTTTTAAAAACTTAAAAACAAAAGTTTAAAAGGTTAATATCATTGTTTATCACTTATAGTCCTTACTCATATGTAATTTCAATTGTATCATATATTAGAATATCATTTTATAATTAATAAAATTTTTATTTTATTTATTTAACTCATGCAATACATGGATTTACTAAAATTAGTTTTATATATACACTATTATGTAATTGGTGTCAAATCACCAGGACTATTCCAATTATCACTGCATATCGATTGTCCATTAGATTTTATTATACTCTGTTCTTCACAATTGCATTGTTCACACTCGATTTTCATCATCAACTTGTTTTGCGCTTCGGCTGATATCCAACTAAGTGGTATCAGAGCCACTTGGCGATCTAGAATCTCACACATCATCAAGGATGACTAGGCCATGCTAACACTACACTGACGAGAAGGTTAAAGAATTATTGAAGAGGGAACAATATATTGGAAATCTTCGAAGATATTATATATGTTTCAAAAGTTAAAGAAAAACAAAATACATGAAAAATTAATTATAACATTAAAATTTTAAAAGAATTAAAACAATAAAAAAAACAAATAGTTCAAACCTAAAGATAGAAACTACATGAATTAGCGATTCACAAAAACTTAAATGCAATTAAAAAGAGGTGGAGTTCGATATCGAGTAAATTGAAAATAGAAGAAGCACTAAAGCAATTACAACAACCTATCTCTCTAGTTTTATGCTTAGCAGTTTTGCATAAATGCATTTCAAGCAACGGAAAATTAAAAAAAAAAAAAAAAAACAGAAGCCGTGCAATAGTTTTGCATAATATATCACAAGCAACAAACAATTAAAATAAAAAAAGAGAAGTTGTTGCGACAAGTGGCACAACCTCATTAGACCAACCGGAAAATCAGTCAATAGCTGATGCTTACTATATATATAGTTAGTAAATGTTTATATAACTAGCAAGCCCCCCCCCCCGTGGCGGGGACACAAAATGAAATGTCGCCATAAATCTAGCTAACATTTTACGATTCTGTTGGTTGAAGAGGGCGGTAATAGTATACATAACCTTATATAAGGAAAACAAACTATTACGTGATTGATAACATTCAAAACTTTATAAAAAACAAAATTGTCTCAAGGTGTATAACGGTGGTACGTTAATAATACTTGAAAGTTAATATAAGAAAATAAAGTTGATAAATAATTCATATCCAAACATCGATAAAATATGTGCATCGCAACTGCAAAGAACATAAGGGTTTAAAAAATTCACATTTGATAAAAATAAACACATAAAAATTAGGATTTTATAACATAATGTTTTATAAGTTGCGAAAAGAAAATAAATATTTCTAATTTGGAAATGAGTTAGTACAACTTGCCCACACATGCTCTATTATATAATCTATTGCATGTTTGGGCCAACTACCCTTAAATGAATTCGAATTAGTTGAATTTAAGGGACTTAGGATGCATCATTAAGGCACGTATGATTTAAGTTTGACACACACATAATCGTTATTATATGACTTTATTTTGCCATTAAAATATCATGTTTGACTTTAAAATTAATCATCTGACTTATTTAGTGATTTGATCACTTATGAAAAGTATTTAGTTTCTAATATGTACAACTGGCATATTATTTCTATTCGGTTGCGATGACATCTACTTATTCGGTATTAAAATATGAGCTACTGTATCATAGTGTACTTTTAATATTGTATTATATTAATCGTATAGCAGCGTATTATATTGTAGTGTATAGTATTGAAGTGTATTGTATTAAATTGTCACAGATTATACAGTAGTGTTAGGTACTCACTGAGCTATGTTCACTGTACTCTACTATATTATAATGTGTTGTATTATAGTATATAGTAATTACGTGTAGTTATCCTGTATTGTAATTGCATTATACTATCCTACATTGTATCGTATTATATTGTATGTTATAGTATTGTGTCACATTGTACCATATAGTTTCATATTGGGTCGTACTGAATTGTATTATAATATCATGTTGAATCATAGTGTATTGTATTGTACGGTATAATATAATAGTGTATCTTATAGTAATTTACTATATAGTATCATATTGTATTGGATATCGTATCATTTTTATCATATTTTGTTGTATCCTAATGCATTTTCATATTGTATAATATTGTGTTAAACAATATCATGGTCTATTGTATTGTATCGTAGTGTATTTTATTATATTACATAGTATTTTATCGCATTTTATCACATTGTATTCTTTTGTATTTTATCCTATAATATTTTATGGTATTTTATTAAATTGTAATATATCAATTATATAGCATTTTTATGGTGTTGTACCATATTCTATCATATTAATCAATTTGTATATACTTTATCATATGTATTATATTGCATGGTATTCTATCATATTACATCAATTTTTATTGTAAAATATATAATCTATACTTATTAATAAAACAATATGTTTAGTGCCACGTGTCATGTTTCTAGATCCTTAAATCTTTAATTTCCCGCCTAAAAATGTAAGTAGCCTTATTCTTGATTATAGTTCATTTGATTAAAGTAATTTCACATTTAAAGAGGTTTAAAAAAAGAAAGTCAAAAATCAATATTAAATGCAATTTGTGTCATTGATTGCACAAAATAAGATATCAAGTTTTAAATAATAAGTTAATAAGACACAATTTGTACTATGATTTATGTTTTTACTAATTGCTAAATGTTTTCTTTGTTGTAAGAAAAGCTATGATACAAAATAATAGTTCGGGTTGACCTAGGTTGATTCAAAAAAGAATATTGCTTTTGAGATATTATATTAACTAATATTTTGTGAATTTTATGACGTGAAACTTTTAACTTTATATTGTATATTTTAAACATTTTATTGTTTGAATATTTTAATTATATATGTCTTTGGGACCTTTAACAACTTGATTTATTATTATCATATTTTTATCTCAAAGTTTCATATACAGAAATTAATGTTTCAATTCATTTATTTTAAATGTTAAAAGACACAAATGACGAGTAAGAAAATCAATAACATTAGTTACAATAGATGGTGTTATGTTTATCATAACTTAAGTTAATCTGATTTTGACTCAACTATTTCATAACTAATATTCAATCATTACGTTGCATTATATATAACCTAAACCAGAGATGAGTTTAAATTAGTATTTTTTAGATAAATTCATTTCATTTCACATAATACATATTTAAAGTTATAAACATTGATAAAAAAAACTATTAATATTAGATGTAGATAATGTTACAAATAGAATATAAAAATCAACATGCAAAATATTATCAATAATATTATAACTTACGAAATTTTTTGCTCAACATTATTTTTATTGATTCAACCCGTGTAGTACACGGGTATTATTAACCTAGTATTATAATAAATCAAAATATATGGTATTATATCATATTGTTCTATTTGTATTGTAATGTATTATGCACTAAATTGCTTAGTAAATTAACGTAATACACTATACTATACTATATTACATTCTATTTTATTGTATTGTAGTTTATATATTGCATTGTATCTTATTATAGCATATTATTTCATATTATTTCATATCATGCAATATAATATTTTATTGTATAATATCATATGATATTACATATCCAATTACAGTACATTGCATTGCGTTACATAACATTACATCATATGATAATAATATAAATATCTATTAATACCACACAACAATTCTACAAAGACGTGTAGTCCTATTTTAATTTTCAATTTCAGTCTCTGTTTGTATCACAATGAAGTTTTTTTTATTTTTTAGTTCTTACCTTAGCTATGTTGACATTCGTAACGAGTGAAGAACTTCAACCGATATGCAATATTCATCATGATATTGGTCATTGTCCGCTTCTTAAGTTCGCTCCACCATCCCCAAAATGTTGTGATGAATTGCACAAACATATGAGTTGTTATTGTAATTATGAGGAGCAATATCGTTATATTTCGCTAATTGCACAAGCTTGTAAGTTAGAATATCAATATTGTCTTTTAGGTGTGTAGATAATCCATACATTAGCCAAATCAAGTTATTATTTAATCAAGTTCTTCTTTGATAAGAGTAATTGTTTGTCCCTTTTAATGGATGTTAATTTTATTATATTATGTCATGGTATGTTGTTGTTATCATATTCTCTTGTGTTTGAGGGTTGGATGGTTAAGAATATTATAATAAGAGATAATATTCTATAAAATAAAACTAAAACAATCCTTGTTATATAAAGTTACATTAGGTCTTGAAAAGTTAAATTAGGTCTTGAAAAAGTTGCATTCGGTCTTAAAAATGTTGCATTATGATTGAAGTAATCTTTCTATCACAGACTGAATTAGGTGAAGTTGCATTAGACGTAAAACGACCTTTCTATTAGCAAATGCAATTAAATAAAACACATCATCATACACATTCCTAATTAACTAGTTATCACGTACTCATTGTTAAATATTAATTATCCTAAGATCAACAACTACACGTTCACACAACTTCACTTGAGCTTGTTCCGTTATCAGGCTGGACAGTATCGTTTCGTGCAAAGATCGGGAAAGTGAGGTCCTTAAAAACATCGCTCCTTGTGTCGGTCTCAAAGAAAATCACCCCCACTTAGGCTTCTTCATTGACTATCTTGTTGTCAAAGGATCATGAGACCGTTACTTTTCACAGTTGCCCAATAATAAAAGAACAAGCAAAGTACCTGCGCTCCGCGACGATATCTATGATGACAATCACATGACTCAGGGCTCGTTTGCGTAATTCATAACAAACTAGTGGAAATGCTCGCGCGTTGCGTGATTGTTTGGTAATTTGATTTTAGTCAGTATCGGCTCGGTGCGTTATAATGTAAATTAAAAAATCAAAATATATTTATTGAAAAAATTGAATGAAAGAAAACAATTACGTATATTACAAAAGTTTATAACACAACTATATTATCCCAACAAGATTAGTGAAAGCATGGGTGGTATTTGTGGTCGTGAATCACTTATTACCTAGATTTTAGGGGGTTTCGTTTTATAAATGTAGCTTAGAGTTTTATGATCATTGGAAGCAGCTTTCGGTGGTGATTTGCATAGACAGAAGAAAGTTAATAGAGAAATTATCACAACAAATTACCATCTTAATTGTTATTGAGCTTTTAACAACCGGCAAGAGAAAGGGAAAGAGGGATTAGCGCTTAATCGTAATGGATGAACGATATTAAAAGTAAATGACGGTTTTGTTTGGCCACGTGTATATGCTTTAGCATTTGTATTATAGCATCATAACATAAATTTTATTGTAAGGGTATAAATGAAATAAAATGATAAATTTTTTAAAATTTAAGCATGATTTTTCATATGGGTGTCTTAATCCATATGTAAAATTATCAGTTAATACTTCTTTACTTTTATTATAAAAGATATAGATAAATATTAAATTTATTAAACTCATAATATGCCCCTAGAAAAATATTAGTATTATAGTTATTATAAACATGAATATATATATATATATATATATATATATATATAAGTTATATGCTTAAATATTTAAATAAAATAATACTTTTTAAATAATATTTAGTTATAAAATATAATTAGTAAATATAAATTTAAATGTAAACTTATAGTATCATAAATAAAATAAAATTTAATGAAATGAATTAAATAATATCATATTATTAAATAATGTATCAGTAATGTTTTTAAATACATGAAAGTGACAAGGGTAAAAATACCAAGGTATATAAAATTTAATTGATAAATTTATCATATTGCCCCTAAAATATCTTAAAATATTAATTAATTATCTATTTTACCACTTTTAAATATCTTGCACTCCTTTGTACATGTTGATTCAAAACTTGTATGTTTGACAAAATTACATCTTTATCCAGAAAGATTTATTATAAAGTAGTATAGATATAAGTATTTAAATAAAATAATACTTAATTTAAATAGTATTTAGTTAAAAAATATGATCAATAATTATAAATTTAAATATTAATTTATATTATTATTAATATAAAATAAAACTTTAGTTTTAAAAGTATGATTAGTAATTATAAATTTACATGTCAATTTATATTATTATAAATAAAATAAAACTTAATAAAGTGAATTAAATAATATAATATTATTAAATAGTGTATTAATAATGTGTATTAAATATTACAATAATTAGAAAAATTTAATTAAATAGGGGTAAAAATAGAATTATTACATAAACCACTTGTACCATATGTTTAAAATGTTGTATAGCTGTCTTATACTTTAAATGAAATTACAATCTTATCCTTTTAATATCTATAGTATATAATAAAAGAGTAACTAAAATGCCACATGGCACTCTCCTGTTAGTTCTCAAAAAAAATTTTTCGCCTAAACTATTATATTATTTTAGTCAAGTTTTTTATTTTTAGAAACTAAATTAATAATTGATTTTGTTTTAATTTAATTTCTTATATTATCATCTAAATTGTGTAATCATATGTTATTTTGAATTATATATACTTTTATAGTCAAATAAGATTTAATTGAAAAAAAAAAGTTAAAAAAACATTTATTGATATATTTATATATTTTGGGTTAATTTCAATTTAAAACAATTGGTTTTTTATTTCACACGGGTCAATTGCATGTTATATTATTCAAAGAAGTATTCGAATATATATAACTTAAAAATACAACTTTTTATTTTTTATTGTTGTATGTAATACATAATTTGTTCATACGAAATATTTATACATTTATGAATTATATAGTTTTGATATTTTCAACCCATGTATTACACGGGTATCTAACCTAGTGTATTATATAGTAGTATAGATGACTATCATTAATACACTTAAGTTAAAGAAACATATTAATTGATTATGGCATCTTGCATGTTGTTACATAATAGTTTAAACAATATGATTTAAACATAAGACCCACCTATTGTCCCGGAGTCGTACAATGATATTAACGTTATTAATAGCACGTTGCAATGTGTATGCAAACTATGTTACGTTACGACCTATTAATCTAAATATAGTAACCTAAGAGACAAAAAAAGTAAAAGAAACTAAAAAGCTACAAAAAGGACAAATAAAACAAAAAAAAATGTCCAAAAAGAAAAAAATGAAAAAAAATTAATAAATAAATAAAAACGTTTAAAAAAAATTGTAGGCAAATCGGAAACTAGGGATCGAAACCACGACCTTCCCCAAACTTAAATGCATAGCATCTATGCCATCTCCTCCAATCAAGAATTTTGTTAAACTAGCCATCATCCTCGCGCTACGCGGCGAGAGTTTTGTCGGTTTCCTCCGCTATACACGGTAAGAGTTTTTCCCTAACGTTGCGCGACATGAGTTGGTCGTAATCTCTTCAACTCGTCGAAAACCATAAAAACGAATATCGAAACCAGTTCGGATAATACTAATACCGGCAACGAAGTTTTTCGTTGTAATCAATTTGGTTCGTTACAATTACACTCGCTATAGCTTATGATACTAAAAAAATACTTGATTTGAATACAAATCTGTTTGATATATATTTTTATATCAGAACACCGAGACAACAAAATATAAAACAATTACACATATCGTTTCTTAAAAAAAACGAACAGAATTCACTGATATGTAATGTTGGAGCTAAAATATAAAAAAGCTGCACATACCGTTTCTTAAAAAAAAAACAACTAACGGAATTCACTTATATGTAATGTTGGAGCTCACGTTTAAAAAAGCATAAGGAGGAGATACTCGAACCTTGGCCTTGAAGATGATTGCGAAACAACTTAACCATTGGGCTAGCTTGTATGTATAAGCCTAGCTCTGTTTAATAACTTATTTAACCAATAATGAGCATAATTATCTAAAAATAGAATTACTGTAGACACCAAGATGAATTATATATATATATATATATATATAATACACACATATATTACGAAATATGAAAATAGAAGAATAAGAAGTTTTTTTTACCTTACGAATAAGATATGACACATGTCAGGGCTGGTGGGAAGTCCCTCGATACTTGCAATTGAGTGTGTATATAACTATTTTAAAAATCATTTCAAAAACACCAATATGAACCAACTCAACCCTCCATATTTTATACTAATTCTTGCATATACTGTATTATGATGCACGAATGAGAGATGCTAGCCAAATTTATGATTTTTAAGCATAAGATACAACATAAAATCTTAATTTATAAGGACACTTCTGTAATTTAAAAACTATTAAAAATATAGAAATTCAAATGCATTTACATACTCACCCATATATTTGTACCAATATGTGAGGTTTTTCTGGATTGTTATAGTTTTTCACTTAAAAAGGAAAAAAAATTTATTTATATTTTCTATTTTATTTTTTAACATACATGTTATAGTACTTTGAAAGTAGGAGTTCAACCACCTTGTTTTTTTATATGTTTTAATTTGAACAAAATTCAAATGTTATTATCTAAATATAGCCAAATGTATTAAATTTAGATAGATATTCTACCTAATCTTCTATATTATGTCATGCCTCCCTTTTTTTTCTTCTTTCTCTACCTGTAATGGTTTTTTTTAGTTAAAATGTCATCTAGACAAATATGAATTTATTAAAATCATTTTAAATCAAGTATAGTGGGTTTAAATCATATTTTAGTTAAATATTGTTAAAAATGAGAAAAAAATAAATTTAACACATGTTAAGGCTTTGACTAAAAATAAATTTGAAGCTCCTCTTCTAGGACGTAGTGGCTTTAAAGCTTTAATTGTGTCCACATCAGCAACTTTAACGCTCCCCAAATACACAACTACGTATAGTCTTGCAAAGAGAAGGTAGCGAGATAGAAAGAACAAGAAAGAAAAGAGGCGATGGAGAAGGAGAGACCGTTGTTGGTCCAATTTAATATGTCTTCTTTCAAATTGAAGAAGTTTTTCAGTCAATTTTGATTTGACGACTGAGGACGGTGTTGATTTTTCGGTATTTACATCTCCACTAAGGTTACACCTCATCTCTACTTAATTATAAAGGTGGTTTTTCCTTCTTGGGCTTTTTTGCAGTTAATGTATGTTTAACTTGTTGATTTCAGACACTTGAGATTCTTGAGTTGTCAAAGAAGTTAAAGGAGAAACTAAAAGAAGTTGATCAATATGGTACGTTCAGTATATAGCAATGTATTAATTTGTTTAAGATGAACATATGTTGCCTATTATTTAATGATGGATGATTATTTCTTTGCTTATCATTTTCAGTTTTGGTACTTTAAACTTTGAAGGAAAAGCAGATATGAAAATTTGAGCTTCGGAGATGGTCAAAGAACTCAGATCTCAAAGATGTTTTGAGATTGCTTACTTTATAGGAAGGTGGTCTTCCATCTTCGATTACTTACATGGATGTGTTGGATTATAATTCCTTATCCGTGAGATCGATTTAAAGTTTTAGTAGTAGTTTTTTAATATGTGAAACAATGATTAAAAGTTATGGGTCGCTTATGTAAATAGTTTAAAGTATGTTGTGTGTCAAATATGTAAAGTCTAAAGGTTCTAATGTTATAAATAGAAGATGAAAACTGGTTGTAGGGTTATATAAACAAAGATACTTGCTGGTGCATCCAAGAGGAATCAAGAGCCAGAGGCTCTAATTGTTTGGGGAAGCCGATCATCAATGATTAAAAGGGCTGAAATGGTGCTGGTATAAGACTGCACAATTTCGAATACAATAGAAACAAAGATAATCAACTTTGTTGTCGATCTGCTGTTCTTCGTCGTCTGAATACGAAACAGAAGGCCTGTTCGGTTGTATAGATCAGTCGCAGATTAAAGGAGAGTTAGCGGGCTGTTCTTCGTCGTCAGATCTAGCGCACTTTCAACGGCCAGATCTTAGTACTGAAAAAGCAAACGGATCGTCATTTAATAGCGGCGACTGTCGCCGCTATTGGTGTCGCCGCTATTGCCCCCTGTCGCCGCTATTGGTGGCGCCGCTATTGAAGACATTTCTTGTAGTGTTTTCAAAAATAAATATAACATCAATAGCATCAAGAGGGTACGGTTGTTTGTTTGCTAATAGAAACAATAAAGGGCATTAGGTTTTGAAGATTCAGTCACGAATCAAGCGGATTTGTAGGTTGTTGCTTTTTATAAAAAATCATTAACACTTAACCACAAAGAAGTGTGGGTGGTTGTTGCATAACATCGAAGGACCAAAACTAAAAAGGCACTGTTACTGTTGGTTCATCAATCAAAAACAATAGTTCTGTTCGTTTGTTGTTGTTACGGAATTTAATCGCACAAGAAGTGTGTCCGTTGTTGTTAACTATATGATTAGAAGGATTTTGTTGTATTTTTTCTCGCTAATTGAGAGAAAAAAGAAGACTTTGTTAGACAAAAGAATTGAAAATTTTTTTAAGGAGGAATTTGTAATTCTAAGTTATATACTTAATTACTTGGGTATTATTTTAATTATTCTATACCTTTAGAGAGGGAAGAATTAAATTTTTTATTGATTTCTATTTGAAAATTAGATTGAACTTTCTGAATCACGTTTAGTTAATTTTAAAATGAAAAACTGATTAGAATTTGTTTCTATTTGAAATTTAGTATTTTAAAAGAAAATCTAAGTTAAGATGACAAAAGAGTAATCATTAGTAACCGATAAAAACACAATTGTAATACATAAAGAGTTTAGTTTTTTTTTACAATTCAAATGTCCTATGTTGAAAACCACAAATTATCCTATATGGTCAATTCATATGAAAATCGTACTTAGGGCAAATGAATTGTGGGAAATGATTGAACCTAGTGCTAATACGTGGCTTGATGAAAAGAAAGATATGACAACGATTGCATATTTATTTCAAGGACTACCGAAAGAGATGATATTACAAGTTGCAAATTGTGAAAGAGCAAAGCAAGTTTGGGATGCACTTAAAACAAGGCATGTTGGTGTGGATCGAGTGCAGAAAGCATGTCTTCAAACACTCAAAACTAAGTTTGAGATGTTGAAAATGAATGAGGAATTGAAGACACTATCGATTCTTTCACCGCAAAGTTCAATGGTATTGTCACGTGGGCAAGTAGTCTTGGATCAACATTTGATCAACCAACCTTAGTATGAAAACTTTTAAGTTCTGTAGCGAAAAGGTTTATTCAAATTATTGCAACTATTGAACAGTTTGTTGATACAGAAACGATATCTCTAGATGTGATAACAAGAAAAACCTTTGTTCACATGTCATGACAAATCTAGTTATAGAAAGCGTTTTGAAAGACGTGCATGAAGAAAAATTAATTCATCACAAGGCAATTGGCGTGATGGAAAGTTTGGTCAAGAAACGAAGAAAAAGTTCCTTCATATGAGCAAAAGAAGAAAGATTACACTAAAAGTCAAAGTCTACTGAAAAACGATATTAGGAAAGTTGAATGTTATAACTCTTATGAGTTTGGACACTATGCAAGAGATTGTTCTCAAGAAAACAAGCACAAGAAGAGTCAAACTTGATGCATGAAGACGAGGAACCGACTCTTTTGATGGCAGTTACTGATGATAATGAGAAATATAAGGAAACATCTTTAGATGTAAACAAAAATGATTTTTGGTTCTTATTATTTAAATATTTTAATTATGAAAAACCAAAATGACCTGGTTTAATCACTGAAAAGAGTCATGTTCTATAAGATAACAAAGAAGATAAGTAGGGTGGTGACTATGTTAAAAAAATGTGATGCAAAGAGTATCAAAATACATCATCGAAGGACGTATTATCATAAGGAAACAAGATTGTGGAAGTTGCTGAATCAAATTACAAAAGGAGGAAGCGAGAAGTGGTTGGTGACTAACCATCAAGAGACAAGCTTGTGGAGATTCAAGAAAATGGAGTTGGATGTGTCAAAAAAAGCATGGAAGAATGTGTTCATATTCAAGACAAAGTTCGTGTTGTAAAGTTGGATCAATAAAATATGTAAAGGATGGATAGGAAACCAAAGTTTAAAGACAAGGATCTTCTACAACATGTTTGTGAATGAAGATATTAAAGACGCAGATGATTAAGGTATGGATTAAGGAATTAGAGGGGAAAATGTTGGATTATATATCCTTATCCATGAGATTTAAAATTTTAGTAGTGTTTCATATGTGAAAAGATGATTAAAAGTTATGGGTCATTTATGTAAATAGTCTAAAGTATGTTGTACGACAAATATGTAAAGTTTAAGGGTCCTAGTGTTAGAAATAGAAGATGAAAACTGGTTATAGGGTTAAATAGACCCAAGTCATGTCTATACACCATTGTGGTGTTATCAAATTGAAGTTCTAGTGTGTTGGTCAATTGAGTTTCGATTATGTATAAGCGACATACTACTTCTATTTGATTGCGATGACATGCATCTAATTGTTCTTTATTTGAATATATGCTGTTGTATTATAGTGTATCTTTTATATTGTGTTATAAATCGCATTGTAGCAAATCATACTGTAGTGTATTGTATTGAAGTGTATTATATTAGATTGTCACACATTATATAGTAGTGTTATGTACTTACTGAGCTACATTGTATTGTATTATACTATATTATATTATGTTATGTTACGTTATGTTATGTTACGTCACGTCACGTCACGTCACGTCAGTCACGTCATGCAACGTCACGTCATGTAACGCCACGCCACGCCACGTCACGTCACGTCACGCCACGTCACGTCACGTCATTCACGTCACGTCACTTCATTCACGTCACGTCACGTCACGTCACGTGACGTGACGTGTCACTCACGTCACGTCACGTCACGTGATGCGATGCGATGGATGTGATGCGATGCGATGCGATGTGATGTGATGGGATGTGATGCTTTGTGATGTGATGCAATGCGATGCGATGCAATGCGATGTTATGTCATGTGATGTCATGTGATGTAATGTTCTTTTCATGTCATGTCATGTCATGCCAAATTATATGGTATTATAATACTATACTATATCATATTATATGATACTATATCATATTGTTCAATTTGTATTATAATGTATTATTTTGTACTAGATTGTATAATACTATATTTAGTAAACTCGTGTATTATACAAATTGAATAAATAAAATAGTAAATATAATAAAAAAAATTTCAATTATAAAATAATTTTTTTAAAGATAAGATATGATTAAAATTACATATAAATAAGGAATATAAGTAATAAAATAATGATATCATCTTTTAAACTTTTTTGGTTTTTTTAAACAAACATTTTGTGTCAAGCAAACCGTTTTAAAAAATTAATATTTTTAATAATTTTCTTATTATAACTCCTAATATTAATTATTTTTTGTTTATAAAAATTTTAAATTTAAAAAACACCAATTTTATAATATATCATATGTTTAAAAAGGTTTGATGTTTTAGAAAAATTTCTTATTTTATAAAAAATATTTCTTTAATTAGAAATAATATATATAAAAAGATCTCTTTTTTAGTTTATTGAAAAGATATTTTTAATATAAAAAGTTAAATAATATTATTAGTAATTAATGTAATTATCTAATATAAGAGATAAACGGGGAAAAAAATTAATGAGAACGAATGTAATGCTGCCATATGTACGCTTTTGATACTTTTTTTTATTAGAATAGATAGATTGCATTCTACTTTTGTTGTATTGTCATGTATATGTAGTGTAGTGTATTGCATTTTATCTTATTATAGCATGATATTATTTTATATCGTATCATACCATATCATATTGTATAATATCATATCATATTGCATAACATATCATATAATATCATATTATTTCATTGCATTATATTACAACACGTTACATCACATGATGATAATAATATCTATAAATACTAAACAACATTTCTACAAACACTTGTAGTCCTATTTCGATTTTCATTTTCAATCTCTTTTTGTATCACAATGAAGTTTCTCTATCTTTTTGTTCTTACCTTATCCATGTTGACATTCGTAACGAGCAACGAACTTAAAAAGTTACCGAGCTGCATTGTTCATGATGATATTGGTAATTGTCCGCTTCTTAAGTTCGCTCCACCATCCCCGAAATGTTGTGATGAATTGCGCAAACATATGGATTGTTATTGTATATATAAGGCCAAGTGCCCTAATATTCCGCAAATCACAGAAGCTTGTAAGATAGACATTAAGGATATATATTGTCCTAGTTAGCCGGATGAAGTTCTTATCTAATCAAGTTCTTTGATAAAAATAATAGTTGATCCCAGTTAATGGATGTTAAGTTTTGTTATATTATGTCATGTTATGTTGTTGTTATATTGTTTTCTTATGTTTGAGGGCTGGATGGTTAAGACTTTAGTAATAGAAGACATAACATTTTACAACAAAATAAAATTAATAGAACTTTAATAATTTGTTGCATTAGGTCTTGAAAAAATTGTATTAGGCAATAAAAAATTACATTAGGCCTTGAAAAGGTTATGTTATGACTAAAGCAACCTTTTTATCAAATGTTACATCCGATGAAATTGCATGAGAACTAAAAGTACATTTTGTTAACAAATACAATCTTTTTTAAAATGTTATATTATACTCATTTTTCTAGTGGCATATATGTATTTCTAATATTTATTTGATACTAAGAAAGTATGAAAAAAATAAAGTATTAGTTTGGTTGAGATAAGCCAACGATTCGACAATGAACTGTAACAACCTAACCTAGAATGGCTCGATTGTCACTATATAGAGATTAAAACACAACGTGATCAGGGACACAGACTTGAGGCTAACAAACAGTAACATTCTGCCAAATAATTCACATGAGAATACACATACATGGTATGTAGCAAAATTTAAGAATGGCCTTTATTACACCAAGAAAAAATATGCAAAGCTCATATGCATGATATATATGCTACGTTTGATTAACATATAATCATCCGACCACCTGAACCAATAATCAATGGAGGAATACTAAGATTTTACAACACATGCCGTACATTCTATGCTTTCTATGTTTTTGTATTTCATTGTTTCTTTCTCAAACTCTATTGTTGTGAGTTGTTTGTATACTCCTGGCATAACTTTGAGAGTTTTGATGGGAAAGCATTCTTATCCCTGATTCAAGAAAACAACACCACTTAACATTAAATGATATAATAATGATGAACATGGTCAGGTCAAAGAAATAACACAACTTCACCCTTGATTTTGCCAACCAATTATATAATAAGGTAGAGATGGGCAAAAAAAACCGGTTCCCGAACCGGTTCGGCCTGAAAAACCGGAACCGGTTTCAAAGAAAAACCGGTTTGGCCCAAACCGGTCCCGAACCGACCCAAACCGTCGGTTTCTATACCGTTTTGGTAGCCCCGAACTCAAAACCGGTTTATAAACCGGTCTAAAAGTTTAAAACCGGTTAAACCGGTAAGAAGAACCGGTTTCGGTAAAAAAACCAGTTTCAAACCGTTTCGAATCGGTTTGACAGGTTCGAGTATTCGGTGAGCCAAACCGGTTTGTAACCCGAACCGGTTTGGCCGGAAAAACCGGTTTGAACACCTCTATAATAAGGTCAAAGAAATAAATCTTTTTTAATAGCAAACCTTATTAATAAAAGTTAACCATGAGCTAAATCCCTAACAGTATAAAAAGAGACAAAGAAAACCAAAATAAAACAAAACAAAAAGAACAGAAAGTAAGAGACACTAATTAAAGCATAACTCTACTCCAAAATAGTTAAATTTTCCATGCTAGTCGGCTCCGAGTAGATTGTCAAGTTCCGGATCGGTAATATAAAAACACGGTATTTGGATAACTTCCAAACACTTTATTAAAACTTACTAAAAAACTTAGTTATATTACCAATTCGGGACTTAAGGTTGTTTAGTGTAGCTACAAATAAATATTATGCACGTACCTCAAAAACCAAATACCAGATAGTGTTTTGGCTAGGGATCTATTATTATTAACCATTCAAATAACTTAAAATAACCAAACATTTAACCTTGGCTAGCCGCATGACATATATTGCAGCCAGAATGTTGATGGAAATCCCACGCCCACAGTCAGCAGCTACTTTTAGTGATAACCGAACCAATATAGAACCCTAAAATCATGAAGTTGGAACACATGAAAAAACCCATTTGAAATCTTAAAAATTTAAACATTTAATAGCACGCTACGCGACCCTATAGTCTTATTTATAGGGTAACCATCTAAAGCATGAAATTAGCAAAATCAGGAGAAGAAATAACTTGACCTATAATATTAACAACAAATACTAATAGCCACAACACATATCATATTTACACATTTAGTGACTTCTTATCTGTTGAACTTCACCAAAAAAAACAATATTATGCTCAGGAAAGCATGATCTGTTTTGTGTTATGACAAAAGTAAGCCTTCGAAACAACTTTAGCATAAAACTATCGAATGGGAATATCACAAAATGTTTATATAACTGTTTACAGCATAAAGCTACCAAAATGATAATATCGTGAAACGCCAAATGATCTGGTGATTCTTGCACTTGAACAAAATAGCCAATGTTAATATGGAAACAATCAAATAGTACAACTATACTACGTTATTGATATCAGAGTAGCATTTCTTATGACATATTTATATGTTTAAATGTATAACACATATTACTTATGAATAATATATTGTTATTAACTTTAGTAAACCCGTGTATTACACGTATTGAATAAATAAAATATTAAATATAGTAAAATTTTATTAAATAAAAATAATTTCTAAAATAAGATATGATTAAAATTGATTTATCCAAATGAAACAAAAGTCTACGTTGGGGATTTGCAATGTAGCGATTTTTGATGAAGGAATCCAAGCTATCTGGGGAACTAAAACGCATCTAACATGTGCGAACAAAAAAGATCGAATAATTTACGAAATTTGCGATTGATTCAATCAATTTATGGAGAATGATCGTAAAGGAATTATATTCAACATCAGTTATTCTGATTGGTGCTGTCAATAGAAAGGATGAGATGCTTGATTGTTAATAAAAATAAAGAATTAGGTTTTAAAAAATCATATAATTGATAGGGTAGGGGTAGGTTTATATTGAGAACCACCCTATTTTGTGATAACTCTAGTAACCAATCTTAGCCACACAAATTAAGTCACATGCAACTCACATGCCATTTCCATCTTTTTTTTAAAACGTTCATAACTTTTGTTCACGACATTATTTTTTCAAAAAAATTACACCATAAAATTCAGTATTTTTTTTTATATTTCCAACGGCTACCATATTGATATATATATATTTTTTTAAAAAATCACCTACCTGTTTTTACACATGTGTAAATCCTGTTATACACATATGTAAATCTGGTTTGACACATGTCTAAATCTGGTTTTACACATGTGTAAAACGAATTTCGAAAAAAAACTAGTTTTTTTTTATTTTTAAATTTTTTTTATGAAAGAGAGAAACGAGAGAAACATTTTTGTGTATTTATTTTTTTATTTTCATCTTATTTTTTGTTTTATAATTTTTCTATATTATGTTTATATTATTTACCATTTTGCCATTGAAAACTAGTGATTCACATTAGTTCCTAAAGTTCTCGTAAAAAAAGTAAGTTCTCATTTGATCCCTATCCTATATATATATATATATATATATATATATATATATATATATATATTATATATATATATATATATATAGGATAGGGATCAAATGAGAACTCACTTATTTTGTGAGAACTCTACTAACCAATATGAGTCACATATTTTTAAGGGCAAAATGGTAAATAATGGTAACATAATAAATAAATTTATAAAACAAAAAATAAAATAAAATAAAAAAAGTAAAATGACGAAAATGTTTCTCCTGTTTCTCTCTTTCATAAAAAGAATAAAAAAATTATAAAAATTAAAAAAAAAAGAGTTAAGTTCAATTTTACTCCTTGAGTTTTGTTAAAAATAACTATTTTTCTTTAAAAGATTAAAAAACATCATTTACCTTTAAAAGTTTCACAAATTGCTTCAATTTTAATCCAAAAGTTTCATTAGTTGTTTTAATTTTATCCAAAATAATTAAACTTTTGAAGTGAAATTGAAACAACAAATGAAGCTTTTTGAAGGTAAATTGATATTTTTAATTTTTTGGAGGAAAATGATTACTTTAGATAAATCTTAGTGAGTAAACTGAAATTAACTAAAAAAAACTCGTTTTTTAATAAACGTCATTTTACACATATGTAATATATGAAAATACACATGTGTAAAACATGATTTACATATGTGTAATGACTAATTTACACATGTGTAAATAACATGTGAACGACTTTTTTTAAAAGTATATCAATCTGGTACGCGTTAGAAATATAAAAAAATACTGAAATTATTGATGAAATTTTTTTGAAAAAATAATGTCGTGAAAAAAAATATGAATTTTTTTAAAAAAATGTGAAAATGTCATGTGACTTGCATTTGACTTAAATGTGTGGCTCATATTGTTTCTTATAATTCTCATAAAAAAATTTATTTCTCAAGATAACCCTATCCTATATATATATATATGATATTTTATAAGTTTATAAAGGGTAGGGGAGAGATCAAATGAGAATTCATTTATTTTATAAGAACTCTAATAATCAATCTGAACCAGTAGTTTTCATTGGTAAATAGTAAATAATAAAAACATAATAAAAAAATTTATAAAATAAAAAATAACTTAAAAATAAAAAAATAAAAATGCAAAAATATTTCTCTCCTTTCCCTCTTTCATAAAAAAAATTAAAATTTTTTTATAAAAAATAAAAAAAATTGTTTTTTTACGAAATTCGTTTTACACATTTTTAATATAGGATTTACACATGTGTAAATCGTGTAAATCCTGTATTAAACATGTGTATAACTAGATTTACACATATGTAAATAATGGGTGAACAATTTTCTAAAAAAAGTATATTAATATGGTAAGAGTTGGAAAAATAAAAAAATAATAATCAAATTAATGGTGACAATTTTTAAAAAAAATAATGTCGTGAAAAAAAGTTATGAAGGTTTTAAAAAAAAAATGAAAATAACATGTGACTTGTATGTGATAAGAAATATGTGAGCTTATATTGGTTATTAGAGTTCTCATAAAAAAAGATTATATTATTGTGTTACTTATATAACTTTTTGGATACACAACAAAGAAAACCATAAAAATTAAGATATGTTACTATTTCAAGCCTCTTTTATAGTTATATTTACAATAAACACACCACACAGCTATTTTTAACCGCAAAGATCATGTTCTGTATGATTTATTTTAGATCTTCGTTGAACTAATCGCTATAAGATCTAGAATACTTTGAGACCATTGTGAATTATATATGATTACTCTTCATTGTCAATCAAAATATATGTTAGGTTTGGACTAAAAACCTTTTAAGTAACTAAGGGAAATCTATCGGATCTCATAATCAAACTTTAAGTGTTGATCATAATATGATTCTTGACCTGCTTCATGGCCTAGCTACTTGATCTTCAGTAAGTTATTTCGCACAAACGCAATACTTATAACCTTATTTGATATAGTGTTACGTACACGTAAGACTTTTTATTATCGTTGTATGCTCAACATATATGTACCAAATACTTAATTAACATTTTAACAATTAAAATAATAAAAAATTATGAATTATATTATTGGTATTCGTGATTTTCTTTGTTTTTCACATAACTATTGTTTTTCTCAGTAATATTCCCATATATATATATATATATATATATATATATATATATATATATATATATATATATATATATGCGTTAAACAAGCCAAGATCAAGCATAAGCAAGTGCGAGAGTTCATGCTTAGCTCAGCTCATTTAATTTCCTAAGCTCCTTTATTAAAGGAGACCCAATAAATGTTCCAACACAGGTTAAGCTCAGCTCGACTCAAGTTTATAACGAGATGATCCATAAGCTTGTTTGTTTAATTAAACCCCTAATTATTATATGGCAAATATTGAGTCAAAGTTTGGCAAAATTAAGTGATTGAATACTAACGTATTCTAAAAAAACCTTAGCCTCCTCAATTAATTTAATATAAACAGGTAATTTAATATTTCAATTCTTTTAAACCCGTTTAATACTACGTACCCATATAACTATTAATCGACCAATTAAGACTCAAGAGGTTGTTTAATTACATATTCTTCAAACTAGACATCAGATCAAAGTATAATACATGATCATATACATATACTTATAAAAGTATGTATATATCCAACTAAAACTTCCAAAAACAAAAAAGAATTAACTATAAATAATACCATGTAGAAACACAAGTGTTTGTAACCTCAAGCACATGATATCCCAACAGAAGTAGGCATAAACCGATCAGACTGCGTTCTTGTGACCAACGACTTCACGTCCGGCGAAAACACTTCAAACTCCGGCACCGTCTCCGGCAACTCCGGTATGGTGGAAAGAGCACTAGAGGTGTCATACACATAGAAACCTCCATCTCTAGATGAGCTATGATGGTGATGTTTGGGCCGAAAAACCGCCCGAAGGAGCTTGTTGAGTGATCTGGTGAGTCTTGAGTGTTTCTTGGAGGCGGGTTTGCGGTCGGGCTGCGGTGGTTGCCGGAGGGCGGAGGAGAGGTGGGGCATGGACATGCTTCTGGTGGATATTGCAGAATCAAGTTGTTGTTCGAAAGATTTGAGCTCAAAAGAGTCGTATAGAGAGCTTTCACAGTCCCATACTTCACGTTTGAGTTTGGCTTTTAGGGTTCGTGTGTCTTCCTCCATTATTTTTTCTAACTGTTTTTTTTTTAGATCCAATTTGTCGGTTTGGAGATGGAAGGAGAAATGGATAACTGCTTTTGGATGTTAATTAGTTATATAGAGGGAAGGGGAGAAGATATGGGTGGTGGGGTTTTAATGTTTTATTATCTGTCATGTATTAGAGTAATGGATTAGGTATGCTAATAATAAATGATGATATACGGGGTGTATTAATAAGTGCATTCACATGGAATTTTTATATATATTTATATAATTATATTAAAACTTATTATTTTTTATTTTTATTTTATAATTAAATAATATTTTTTATACCTTTATCATTATTTTTTTCTCTCTACTTCACTCACAACAACTTTAAAAAATATTAAAAAATTTATAAATGTTGAACAATGTTATTTTAATTATGCAGATGAACATAATATTTTCCCTCTCATCCACTCACGATCACTTAAACCCATTTGTTATAATATAAGAATCACATTTACATAATTTTAAAAAAATTCACTATGAATGATCTAATTGTGTATAAATGTATGATGTTTATATGTTAAGTACATAAAAGACTTGGGATGTGTTAGATATATTTTGGGGTAGGTGTATATGTGTTTGTTATATTAAAAGTGGTTTTAAATGTATTGTTGTATAATTTGAAGTAGTATTACATAGGAAGAGATTCAAATAAAAAATAAGTTTCCCTAAGTATGATAATAATTAATAAAATAATTACATGTGGCATAATTAAAAATAAAGTTAAAGGGCATTTTAGTCAAAAACATAATTATACTTTCCTTCTATTCTTTATATTTAAACAAAATCTAGCACATTTATAATCTCCAAATTTCTACCTTTCTCTTTCCATGATTGATACCTCCATCGCCACTGCTCCACCACCCAACTCATCATTGCGACCAATAAATCATCATCATTCTTTAGCACAATCCTAAATCCACACAAAACAACACAAAACTATGTTGTTTGACGCAAATTAGCACAAAACTGTGCTGTTTGACGCGAAGCAGCACAAAACTGTGCTGTTTGACGCGAAGCAGCACAAAACTATGCTGTTTGACGCATATTTTGACGAAATACAGCACAAACAGTTTTGTGTTGTTTTGATTAAATACAACACAAAAATGTTAAAATACAACACAATTTCGTATCGTTTATTTATTTATTTTTTTTGTAAAAAATATAGCAATACTATACTCAATTTAAAGAGAAAAATACTTGATTTTATGTTGCAATTTGTTTTATAAATGAATCTATTATGAAAATATTATAATTGTTTAAAAGAATTGAAGGAAACTCAAAAAAGTCAACAAAAGTGATTAAATACCCAAAATATTCATCCATCTTTTTTCTTTCCTACACTTCATATTAACCATTGATTGAAAAATATAATGTTAATATCATTTCTTAGCCTTTTTAGGCAAAATACATTTTTTAATGGAACCTCACTCGTATTATATATATTCACACAACTTCTAGGCGGTGTAAATTGTTCATTAGAATATTGTTGTTATTTATCTAAACGTTTTGTTGTACTAATAATAATGTAATATAATTGTTGATATAGCAATTTTAAAATACCACTTATAGTATTCCATACAAATGTTAGAAGTTGTTTTACAACGAAACAAAAGCGGGGAAAGACATAACGTTAGGGAAGCATTTGTAGAAAATTCGTGATAAATTAACAGTCGCGAAACGCTATCATATTGAATTATTTGGATTCACACCAAGTTTTTAATCGGATTAAACTCAATTTAAAGAGCAAGTATGATATGTATATGAGAGTTCGTGAACAAAGAAATTGCAGAATGACCAAAATTCTTTCGAAATCAACATTTGAGGGGAAGGGATGAAAACTGCCGAAGGCAGTTTTCATATATGAAAATTACACTTTTTACCCCAAGATTTCATATGTAAAATTTCAAGAAAAACAAATTTTCGTGCATTTATGATAAAGCAATTTTTACCAATTCTACACTTTTTACCCCAGCCAGGGGTTCTGCCCCTTAGACCCCGCTAGGGGCGACCCTGCTCCCAGGGGTGCTGCCCCCGGACCCCTACCAAGGAGGCGTTGTCCCCTTGGAACCCTCATTGCTTAGGGGTTTCACCCATAAGAAGGTTTTTGATTTGAAAGATCATAATAAACTCAAATAATTGTGCACTCCGCATTCCTGACTTGTTTGATGAATATTATGATCAAATTGGTCGTTAGTCAATTTATTTACACTAAAATATCTAACAATATTAACCAAACTAGTTTTTATTTTTATTAAAGAAGATTTTTCCAATTTTTATCTTATCATATACTTTTTAAGTTAATGAAATTTATTTTACTTATGTATTTGATCTAATGTAATTGTCAAATATGAAATATAAATACAAAGACAAAATAAATTAGTTTAGTAAAAAGTGTAGAAACTAAGGAAAAACAAGAACAACTCTCTTCAAAAATGGAATGAGAAATTAAAAAAAAAAAAAAAAAAAAAAAAAAAAAACCTGATGTGAACCTAATATATCACCTAGAAAAAACGTACAACTCTCTTCCCTCTTACAAAGAAGTAGGTTATTCATCTTATCAGCTAGGAAATAACAAACCTATGTATTTGCGGTCTAATGATATTTTGCTCGTAATATAAATTAAAGATTTGTGGGTTTAAATTCTAATTTTAGGTGATATGGGAAAAATAATTGTTAAAAAAAAGCTAAGAAAAGATAATATAGCTCATGATTTTAAATTACTGGTAAGAAATTAAAAAAAATAAATAAATAAAGTCAGTATGAACAAGTTAATTTGTTTTGAGTGAAGAGAAGGGCACTAGATGTCACGAGGTTGGAATAGGGACCGATGAGTTGTAAATGGATCATGTAATATGTGGGAAATTTTGGTTTGTTTATTTCATGTCTTAGGTGATCCCTTTTAATGGTGATGGTGAGCTGTGAGTGGCATTGAGGCCTACGTTTCCTTGTGCATTTATTAATTAAATGCTCCACATTTTATTATTCTTATTACATATTTTTATTAGAGAAGGTTTGTACACCACAAAAAAAAAAAAAAAAAAAAAAAAAAAACCTCCTATGATTTGATTTTTTACGTATCGTGCAAACCTTTTATAGACACGCATTACACCCATGTATGTCAAGGACTCCTACTTGAACTATCCCTCTCACAACTATGAATTAAGTCTAGGTATCCGTCTACAAACAACACGTAATTATCTTATAATTAAAAGCTTAAAAATCTAACACAAAGTTTTTGCACTTGAAAAGTCCTACTAAGAAAGTTTAATTGATAAATATTTTAAAAAATACAAATTTACATAATGGTTGTTTAATAAATAGTATTTGATTTAACTCTTCTAAATAGAGATCGAGCTTTTGGTCTTGAATATTACTCGTCTTTAATGTAAACACACTACTACAGAAAAAAGTTATTTGCTACAGTCAAATCCGTACTAAATCCATAGCTAAACGAGTGTTTGCTACGAATTTGCTACGGATTTGGTTTGTATATGATACTTTCGTTGCTAATTTGTCTTCCTATGGATTTTTGCTACGGACCAATATTTGCAACGGGTTTAGCTATAAAAATTGGCGTCGCTAATTTAGCTACGAATATTTTCTATGGAGTTTGCTACAGAGTTTTGTTTGATTTTAGCTATGAAATTTTTGCTATGGAAAAGTTTGCTACGGTTTTGCTATGGATGATTTACCTAGAATTTTGCTACAAATATTTGCTATGAAATTTAGCTTTAGATTTGCTACATTTTGGCTATGGAATTGGCTACGAATTTTACTATGAGTTTTGTTATACTTTTGCTACCAATCTTGCTATGGGTTTGTAAATTTTTGCTACAGATTTTATAAAATTATTGCTACGGATTTAGCTACGAATTTTGTCTAAATTTTTCGAAAGATTTCTTTTTTATAATATTATTGAATATTTTCTGTAAATGATATATACCATAATTTTTATAATATATACAATTGTACAGATCTTGAAGTAGATTTCCAACCTTTTATGTTGTCTGCATCTACAAATCATCTTCAATACCAAACTTTTCACACCGTAAGCTGACTTCTATATCAAATTGACACTCTAAAATGTATACATCAAATTGGCACAATAAGATTTTTTATACGCCTTGAACATCAGTTGGGTCTATGTCATCCAACCATTAGCTATAAAACAATCAAAAAGTAGAAAAATTAAAATTATTAATTGACCAAGTATGGCTACAAATGTAGACAAGTCTCCCACACGAATGTGAGCAATCTCTAGTTGTATTCTGTTATATTTTAATTTTGTCAAAACTTTAAATGTTCACTACTTTGCTCCAATACGGCTTTCAAGTTGATTTTAAGATTATAATTCATGATACTTTTATTAAAAGTGTACTTTGATAGAGTTTAAGACAATACTATATTCACTAAAAGGCTTTTAGCTGAATAATATCAAGATGAAGATTTGTTTGCATCTTTGATTAACGTTATTATTAATATTTGTTTGCATCCTTGATTAACGTTAATGTAAATTGTAAGGTTCCTTGAAGCGAGAAAGTATTGATTTTTTATGCTTATTGAGTTTAAGTTGATGATATACACGCATGTAATTGTATACTATTTATCTTTGATCATGGTCATTATCTGCTCTTCAACTCTAGTTAATGTGTTAGACTCACCATAATAGGTAAAAAGCATCATACTTAATTTTGGTGGATTTTCTTGCATCTTCACCTCCAATCTTCAAATTCCACTAACAACCCACGATTATGTTGTATAATCATTAACATCACCATGTTCCACCATTTACCCTTCATTTAATGATTAATTACCCAATTTTGCGTTTAATACGAAAGATCTAAATTTGACTTTAACCCTTCCGTCAAAAAAATGTTTTTCTTTTTTTTTTAACGACAACAGAAAATACATAATCATTAAAAGCTAGCGGGGGTACTAGCAAAAATAATACGATTACCAAAGAAGAATACAAGAATACATCAAAAATATTTCCAACTAACCGTCAAACCTAACATTTGGATTCAAACACCATTTCCGATTGATCATAACTTGCATCTTCTATTCAACACCAGCATAAGTCAAAAAAATATATATAACTTTATACTAACCAACTCATAAAAAATGCCGCATCATAATTCCACCTGATTTTTATTTATCAATAATATATCTTTAAAAATTCTTGGTCAATCACTTTTAATTTTTATACCAAACGAAGTTAATATATTCAAATTTAATGATTATATGCAACGTATAATTTAATAGAATTTCGTTGGAAACTTATAATTATTAATATTTAGTCAATAAAATTAATGTGTTGAATGTGATATTAATTCTCATAATTTGGGATTGGTATTAGAAAACATGTAAAGTGGTTTATATATTCTATAATCTCTTGATTATATTTTTTACGAAAATATCACACTGTGTAGATTCGCGAAAGGTGTGAAGCACCCTTAGCTCGCACCCGTACACGCGCGCGCAAACGCTTTGCAGTTCGCACGAATTCCACTATAAATACTGAGTGTGACTCTGTAGACAAACACATCAACACAACTCGAGAACTTGCAGCAAACAAGTTCTCTAAACATACTCCATCTCTGGTATCTCTTCTACATTTAAATTTAGTTTTAGATCAATCTCGGCAGTAACAACTATTTCGGCTGTTGTACCCTAGGAAACAAAACGAGTTCTCCTATGAGGCTCGGAATTTGTTTTAAGTGCCGCGTGTCTAACACGATGCTCATCTTTTATGTTTCTGTTCTTCTATTTTTGTATATTTACAATTATAAAAATCATTGTAATTATTAATTTATATTACTTTATATTGTTTATTTTAATAAAAATTATTTTAGTTTAATTTTTATACGAACGGTTTCTAATAAAAATACAAATCCAATAATAAATCTTGTGAACAAACATTTATGAATTTGTGACAGTGCTAAACACTACGAAAGTCATCATCACCACGAAAGTCATCATCCCCACAAAAGTCATCATCAGCGATGACAAGAAAGACATTATTCTTCGGTAATTCAGAAACAAATCACACTAAAATCCAATTAAATATTATAAGTAAATTATATATCATTTAATAATATGTTAGAAATTACCGGCTAATTTCGACAAGTGGCCTAACACAAAAAATAATTAAAAATAAATAAATAAATAACTTTTACTGAGGAGCATAACTGTCGCTATTTGGGCTACATAATTTCCATCATTAATTACTCATTGACCTTAACGATAGGATTCACATCTAGTTTAAAAAGCTTCTCCATCGTATGGTATTTTCTGTTTGTATGGTATTTTCTGTTTGATTATAAAAGACGGTTTTTCTGTTGGTAATCTGTTGTAGATTTTTCATTATAAATATTGCAAACCTCTTGTTTCCAAACGCATTTCATTCTTCATTGCTTACCATTACATAGTTTGCTTATTATACTATTAGTTGGAATTGATGCTTTTGGAAGTTAAATATGACAAATGTGAACTCAAGTTCATTATCTGAGCTAATACAGTGTTAGCTTGCATACTACAATTCGTGGTCTAGGAATTTAAATAAGGTATATTGGCATGTGTTTAAATCCAACTACTACACGAAATCCGTCAATTATAACATAGTTGAGTATAGACGATCGATAAGAATATAAAAGTGTTTTCTAATCACCTTAAACTAATTAGGATAAGTAGGGTATTGATTTTATAATTTATATGCGAAGTAGGGTATTGATTCTAAACAATATTAGAAAAGATGATTACACCACAGGTTTCAAATTTATAAGCAAAGTATATAAACTAATTCTATTACCAAGTTGTATGTTACATAGACATAACTTAATAATACTAAACCAATGAACAACACATGCTAAAATATTATATGAATGATTCTCAATCTAGCAAAATTAAACAACTAGTATCAATGATCTTAATGGTCCTAACATTAATAAATTGCCTGATTACTAATTGATTACAAAACAGATTGTGCAAAATCAAAACATAAACATGATTTAACCAAACATGGATACAATCCAGTGATTATAAAGAAATAACATTCAACAATGATAATTTCTAGATTGAATAGTCCTACTAAGTAAACCTTCCTCCTTGGTTTTATTAAAGTTTTACAGCCTTTGCATACTCTTACTAAGTAAACCTTACACATTGGTTTGATTAAAGGTTTACAACCTTTGCATGATTATTAGAGTAGATAATTTCTACTCTAATGCATGTAAATCATCCATCTATCATATTCTTCAACTTAAACTTAAAGAGATACAAAGAAATCATAATTGCTAAACTAATTTTATAACACTTCTTTTCAAACAAGAACATAATAATACATTAACTATAATTGACTACAATGACTTTGACCAATATAAACTTAAACTCACAACCACATATATGCCTCATGTTTTTATAATACACAAAGTTATCATATATAGTGGTTGAACCTTCCTCACACTTAATACCTTTAGTAAAAACTACCTAACCTCAAAATTTATTGAAGGTTTACTAAGGCTCAAAGATAAGAAACCATATTGCGCGGGCTATTATACACATTAATGCTTTTATTTTCTTGGAGCCGGAATTTTTTCTCTTATTTTGCTATTTTACCCTGATAACTATAAATCTATATTTTTTTTCTTTTTTTTTTCTTTCTGGTTCTCTTCTTTTTCTAATGTCATACTAACATAAGTATGACGTGTGACATAAGAAATATAAATGACTGATTAGTAAAGTCAAAAATAATGACATTAATGATATGAAATCAAAAGGATGTTACAAATAAAAAATTAAAATATAAAATAGATAAAATAAAGCTAAAAGTCATAAAACATGATAAGGAGTTAAAAAATACAATTAGTGTTATGATAATGAGATAAAAAATGATATAACTAATACCAGTGTTGTAAAAATCGGCCTAGTCGGCCGATTAATCGGTGATTAATCGCTAATCGGTCGGTTACCTTGGCGATTTCATGTAATCGGTGGATAAAATCGGTAATCGGACCTAGTCAGATAAAATCGGATCTAGTCGGACAAAATCGGACCTAGTCGGACAAAATCGGCCCTAATTGACCACTAATTGGTCAAATGTGTTTGTATATATATAAATCTAAACATTTTAATAAAAATTCCATATTAAAACGAGTGTGTATATATAAAAACTGAAAATTACTTATAAAAGTTCCAATCCGATTAATCCCGATTAATCCCTAGTAATCCCGATTAATCCCTAATCGGTACCTCACCACCCGACTATAACCTAGCGATTTTTACAACCATGACTAATACCAATAGTCCAGTATTAGCTAAAGGGACTAAAAAATCCTAAAGTTCACATTTGAAAGCTAAAGTTTAAAGTTTTGCAAGAACTGTTAAAGGAGTCTATATTTTTTGCATTCTCACTTGCTAAAGGAAACATGCCTTGTGCATTGTCACCGGTCAAAGGAGTTGTGTTGTGTACATTCATCCGCTAAAGGAGATATGTCGTGTGCATTCTCACCTGTTAAACTTTACCTAGTGTAAGCTCACCTAGTAGGAGCTTAGCATTTGCTAGCTTATTAGCTAAAAGAGCTTTGAACTTGTATTAGCTCAAAAGTAAAGATAAAGAAATAATAAATTATTATACTTGCTAAAGTATTGCTAAAAAATGATAGTTAAGCTAAAGTGACAGATACAATTAAAGTCACTGCTAATACTCAAGTAACCAATAAATTAAGTTAAAATATAACCATATGTGTGTACTCATGATACAAGCTAAAGTATGATAAAGACTTATATGTTTGTTAAAATTAAAACTAAAACTCATTTAGTTTTACTGATTTTTATATGCATATTAGTTTAGCATGTATGATGTTGAATCAAAATGGTATCTTGGCATGGATTAGAAGCTACCCAGTTATATTAAAGACTAGCATTCTAATTAAAGAACATGTTTTGCTATAGTTTCTATTGAAAGTTTTATGACAATGAATTATGTAATGAAGTTAATTTAAACTCCGCTACAATGTAATGAATGATTGTTTAAAGTTTAAAATTTATGTTTTCAGATGTTTAAATCTAAATGTGAAATTTTCTAGAATCAGGTATTAAATTTTCCAAAACCTTTTAATTTATTATGGTTGCACAAACCCTATCTTCATATGTTTTCTAAGTTTCTCATACTTAAATCAAACATCTTATTCGAACGTTTTCATAGTAATGCCTTCACAACTCAAACTTTTATTCTAAACACAAAGTAACAAAGCAATAAGCCAAGGCTAGGTAAAAGTTCACGTCACTAAACACCATTACAACCACCACTACACTCTAATAACTAATAAAACAAGCGTCTCTATGTAAAAAAAAAAAAAAAAATCAAAGCCTTGAGTTTGCCTTAATGGCTACTAATTCAAGTATACCCAGGAAACCTGAATGCTAATCATCGCTAAAGGCCTAGAAACCCATCATTTACCGTATTAAAAAAGTTAGATGTCTAGGTCTTTTGATTTGTAAGACGTGGACCAAATTCATGAAATGAAAATCCATGTCTTGTTTTTGTTTTTGTCCTTTTGGGTCCGTACTGCGTAAAGACAAGAATGAGATATAGGAACCCGGATATAATAATAATGCATCTCCAGTTAACAATCTAAATAGATTTATTAAGATAAAATAAATTCTAAATTTACTCATAAATGGAAAATAGATTAGGTAACGAGTTAAATAAAGAATAAAAAACTTCACTTTTTAAATGACCATTAGATTTTATAAAACAAAAAATCCTATATAAAGAAGCTAGAAAGATGGAAAACCAGTAAAAGAAGATCTATAAAAGTTCGTGAAAGTGAAAATTATATCAATATTTCCATTTCTAGCGTATGAATCATGACATATTTTTATCCACTAAAAACCGAGCTGCTTTGATATCTTCTACTGGTTTATTGGAAAAGTTGAGAACTTGGCATCGTTTTTAACCATCAAACACACCAACTTGAATCGTAAACGACGTGTCACCTTTTTTTAATGGAAGGAGGAGTAGACGTCTAAATTAGTGAAAGCCGTTAAAAATGCTAAAGTTGGTGTATGTCTTCTATCTCATAAATAACCAAATTAAATGAACTTGATAACCACATCAACTAACCAACCTCTAGTGATTACCATCTATTTCAAAAATCTAAGCATATTTTTCATGATATTAATAAGAACATATTTTTCATTATATTAATAAGAATATATGTTTTTTATTTAATTTTTTTCATAAATAAATATATTAGTAATTTTTATAAAATATTAACTACACATGTATATAAACAAACCATAAAAGTTTATGTTTTGTTGTGTTTCTGTTTAAGAAAATTCATGTACTCACTTAAAGTTTACTTAAAAATATAACTCATCTCCAATGTTTTTGCTTCTGGTTAAAGTTTTAATCACACACCCCTAAAGATTCAATATACAACTGAGAGTTCGAGATGTTTCTCATCCTTTACACCCTTTAAATATTGAATTAAGAGTAAGAATAATTGTTTTTATAACTAGACCAAACAAAACATCGCGACTTTAGCGGTCTATTGTTCGGACAAATTGTGATGGAATCCGATTTAAAAATCAACTAACGTTATGAATAATACAAGTATTAAAACTATTTAAATAAATACACATGCTTACACACGGGTGTATGTGTATGTATAATTTATAGCAAAATATGTAAATACTATATCTATTTATATGAATTTGTTTTTTTATAAAATATAAATACTTCATAAATATATGGATCTTGAATAATTAAATTAATTAAAAAGTGATATTTAAAAATAATAAAAAGAGAAGTAAATAGTTTAAAATCTGGTCCAACCATAAGTTCGGTCTACCGCTAACCAGTATGATCAATTGAAAACAGTTTAAATAGATATAGCTAGATCAATTTAATGACTTGTTCTAGTTTTAAAACAAGAATAAAAGTACCCTTTCACCCCTCATTGCATGCACATTTGCCCCAAAACCATTTGACCTTGGCCGTACTTCTAACTTTGATTGAAGTATATCATTGGTATGTCAATTTTCTGTCTATGTTAGTTCGACTTGCAATATCTCATCCATTTTATTTGTTC
The DNA here is from genome assembly GCA_025506415.1 of Flaveria robusta. Classification (NCBI taxonomy): domain Eukaryota; kingdom Viridiplantae; phylum Streptophyta; class Magnoliopsida; order Asterales; family Asteraceae; genus Flaveria; species Flaveria robusta. The sequence goes on from JACCIZ010000440.1 coordinate 48,571, forward strand.
ATAGATTATCTCATCCATCTATTTTTTTCTCAAAAAATTAAATAATATTATTAGTAATTAATAGGACTATTTAATAAGATATAAAAATAAAAAAAATTTGATAAGAATGAATACGATATTAACACGTGTCTTTTCGAATTGCTGTTTTATTAGATAGGGAGACATAGATTTCGTAGTATGTTTATATGTGACTAAATATACTATTCAGGAAAATAAATTAAAATCTCTATACTTTAATAAAAGGTAAATGAAAGGATACTTGTCACCATCATATTTCTTCTCATTAAATTTTTCTCGTCTCTCTCTCTCTCTTATTTAATAATTACTATATTACTCATAATATTTTTTAGTTTTTTTATAGACTAAACATACTTTTTAATAAACTTAAAAAAGTTCTTTATATTAATGTTATTTATAAAAAATAATTTTTTATAAAACAATAAAAAAAATTTAAAACATGGTGTTTTTAAAAACTATAATATTTATAAATATTAAATAATTAAAATTGAAAGCTATAATAATAAAAGTTTTTTAACACGGTTTGTTTTAAAACAAAATGCGTAAGCTTCTTAAACAAAAAGTTTAAAAAGTTAATATCATTGTTTTATTACTTATATCCTTGCTAATACGTAATTCCAATTATATCCTATCTTATAATATCGTTTTATAATTAATAAAATTTTATTAAATTTAAATTTTATTTATTTAGCCCATATAAAGTACGGGATACTAAAACTAGTAATATATAAAAACATAATGCATGACTAGGATAAACCCATGATTTTGAAAACCGGACAGGATCGTCCGGTCCGACCAGTTGGACCGGGAACCGAACGCTAATCCAGTCCGGTTCGGTGCTTAAAACCGTTTTAACATTGAACCAGTGGTCGGACCGGTCGAACCGGCGGTCGGACCGTGAACCGGGGGTCGAACCGGTTGAACTGGTTTATTTATATAATTTTTTATTTTTCTGTAATTTTTACTTATATTTATAAAAAGTAATTATAATTTTATCCATTTCTTATATCCGATCCGACCGGTTGAACCGGTCCGACCAGCAGACCGATAAGACATCAAGTTCACTATCCGGTTCGTTTTTTAAAACATTGGATAAACCACAACTATTGGAAGTACTATAAATATGTAGATAGATAAACGGTGAACACATGTGGATAATCAATAATGGAAGCTCACATTGTCATTTTCCCCAGTCCGGGAATGGGTCACCTCATTCCACTCACTGAGTTGGCTCACCGGCTTCTCCTCCACCGTCGTCTCTCCATCACCTTCATCATCCCCACCGCCGCAGGTTCCCCCGTAAAACCACAAAACGACATCCTTAACGCCATGCCAGACGCCATATCGTCTGTTTTCCTACCGCCCGTAAGCCTAAACGACATTCCAGAAGATGCTGCATTAGAGACTCGGATATCAGTCACCTTAACTCGGTCATTACCCGCTCTACGTCAAACTCTAACCGAGTTAACCCGTGAGCCGGGTATAAAAAGACCCTCGGCTTTGGTTGTTGACGTTTTTGGTCCTCCTAGTTTTGAAATTGCCAAAGAGTTCAATATCCCTGGTTACTTGTTCTGCACGGTTTCTGCTATGACATTGGTTAGTATCTTCCAAACACCGATTATGCACCAGATGTATGCTTGTGAGTATAACGACTTGCGAGAACCGGTGCGGTTACCAGGGTGTCTTCCGGTTCGAGGAGCCGATATGGCTGAATCGCTTCAAGATAAGAAGAATGAGACATATGTAAGGATGGTTGAGTTAGCCAAAATGTATAGTTTGTCAAAGGGTGTGTTGGTTAACAGCTTTCTTGAGCTAGAACCAGGTCCCTTTAAGGCTATGGAAGAAGGGGATTGGTGCAAACCGAAGATTTATTCGGTTGGACCGTTGATACGGTCTGGTTCAAAGAATTTGAACCATACCGTATCAGGGTTTGAATGTTTGAAGTGGTTGGATAAGCATCCGGTCGGGTCGGTTTTGTTTGTGTCGTTTGGGAGTGGTGGGACACTGTCCCATAAGCAACTCATTGAACTAGCCTTTGGGCTGGAGCAAAGTGGTCAAAGATTTCTTTGGGTCATAAAAAGCCCACATGGAAAATCATATGCTAGTTATTTCAATGCACAAACCCATCTTGACCCGTTTGGGTTTTTGGAGAGGGTTGAAGACCGGGGTCTGGTTGTGTCATATTGGGCCCCTCAGGTTGAGATCCTAAGTCATGGGTCTACTGGTGGGTTCTTGACACACTGTGGGTGGAACTCAATACTGGAAAGTGTGGTTTGTGGAGTGCCGATGATTGCATGGCCGCTTTTTGCAGAGCAGAAAATAAACTCGGTTTTCCTGACGGATGGTTTGGGTGTCGCTTATAGGGTGAAAGTGGATGAAAATGGAGTGGTGGGAAGAGACGAAATAAGTAAGTGTGTCAGGAGTTTGATCGAAGGAGACAATGGGCGTATGATGAGGTTGAAAATGAGCGAGCTCAATGGTCTTGCTGCTATGGCATTGAGTCGAGATGGTTCGTCGACTAGGTCAATTCTAGATGTGGCTCAAATGTGGTGTGACTAATGTTATTGGTGTTTTACATTAGTGTTTCTGTATCCTTCAAAATAACTATGATATATATGTTATAATAAAATTGTCGAGTTTAATAAGTAACAAATATTACATGCCCATTTGTAATTAATTGGACGTAGCACGGGAGGAGGTTTGAGTAAACATTAATGAATTGATGTAACACATCATAACAAGATTGATAGGGTAGTAAATAACTATATAACTTAGGAGTCACACAATTCTCGTTTTAAGTTTTTTTTGTTTAAGATTTTAATAAGATGTAACATATCATAACAAGATTGGTAGCAGTACGCTACAAGGAAAGTGCATCATCAATGATGGTAGTTTTTCTTTTTTATTTTTTAACTGAAAAAGTTATCGGAAGTTTCCAATAGAATTCCTAATAATGCCAATGCAAAACAACTTTTATTATTATTATTTTTTAATTTGAAGGCCGTCAGGTAATTCATCAAATTTATCAATGGCAAAAAATCTGTCAGTAAACCATTGGTAACAGATGTCCCGTCGTAGTAGCTTTTCAGTTTAAATTTGATTAGTTACATGGTAGTAGTTTCGATAGAAATCCGTCATATATTGTGGACTTTCCAAAATAAAATTTCTCATTAATAAACTTTTCCATAAAATGATGCTTAATTTGTCTGGTGGAATTTTACAATCGATTACCTCATAATACAAATTACATACAAGCATTTTTACGACTAATCATCATAGACGAAAACAGTAATGGCTTTCACCAATGGATTTTTTATGGTTCTACACTACGAGCGAAAGTCCAATTTACTTGTTAGTGATAAAAAATAATTACTCTCTTACTTTTAAATTTAGTACTTGCATAACTCTCGTTTTTAGTTTATTTTTGTTGTGTATATATATTATGCAATAAACATAAGCGAATGTTAAACTTCTTTTTACCTATCTGTTTTTAGGATGGGATTAATCAATTGGCCTATTACTTTTTATTGCATATATGTTAAGTAAGTTTCACCGTAAGAAGTGAAAACCACACAAGAGAAAAGGGCCAACTTTTGATAAGTTTTCTACTTTTGCCTTATAGAGAACGTTGTTATTTGATGTTTCATTTATTGATTAGGAATATCACAAACTTAATTGTCAACTTAAGCAAGAACTTGATAAATTTTTTATTTAGATTAGGTCTTACAAACCGACACGTTTAATTTGACGACACATTTATGATAATCCTTTACGCGAATCTTGAACATTTGCATATCTCATTCGTGTTATTTGTCAAGTGTAAGTTCGGTTGGTATATGGATAAAAGTTAAAAACTCTTGAAAAAAGAAAAGGTTTAAATCTAGATTAGGAGTCGGTATAGTACATCCCACAGTGATATATCATACAACTGTTATTAGTATATGATTGACACATCATTTCGATCACATCAGTTTTTGAATTGAATATTTTTTTTGAACGGCCGACGAATAATTTTTAAGCCCGGTCACCCGAGTAAACCCATTGGCGAAAGGCCACCCACGCCCGCGAACACAGACAGCGCTGGTAACCCGGCTGGCCCACCATTCCAAGGGAAACCCACCACCCAAAGGCCCACTGTGGTAAAACCCTTGGCCCACTTGGAGTATAGTACACCTAGTGAGACTCCAACCCATGACCTGCACTTTGAAAAATCATAAGATGCCTACTTCTAAACCAGTTGATCTAGGACTTATTGGCAATTGAATATAACTAACAAAGTATATAATATATCTTTTCTGCTCTAATGAAATAATCCATCTATATTAATAAAAAAAAGATTTTAGTATTTTATTTTTTACAATTTTATAGCTTCTAAATCTTATTTTTTTCATTCTCTCTCCTAATAAATATCACATTAAATACAAATGATATTATTTAATTCTTTTCATATAGAATTTTTTTATTAAATTAAAAAATAGATTTTTCTACAAATCCAATTTATAAAGAAATAATTTTTTATAAAATAAGAAATTTTTTCAAAAAAAATATCAAACTTTTAAAAAACGCAATATATATTAAAACCTGTGGCTTTTAAAAAAATAAAATTCTTATGAAACCAAAATGATTAAATTTCAAAGTTATAATAAGAGAAATTATTAATAATGATATTTAAAAAAACGGTTTGTTTTGAAACAATTTGTTTAAAAACCAACTTTTAAAAAAAAACAAAAAAATTAAACAAAAGTTTAAAAAATGATATCGTCTTTTTATCACTCGTATGTAATGTCAATCATATCTTATATCATAAGATCGTTGGTGTTTGTTTTTCTGAAAAATGTCTGCGCAGGCTCTTTTGTCTGAGTCACGCAGACCACGCGCAAGCATTGCCATCTGCAGACTGTTTGTTTTTTCGAAGACATTTCATTAAAAAGCGTCTGTGCGAGCTCTTTTTGGTGCAGACTTGGCCCAACCAATTCTAAGATCTACAGAGCTGTTCTTAAACACCACCACCCACCAATACCCATCACCACCACCACCGTCCACCTCCGCCACCAGCCACCGTCCGCCGCCACCCCCGTCCGCCTCCGCCACCAGCCACCGTCCGCCACCACCACCGTCCGCCGCCACCCCCGTCCGCCTCCGCCACCAGCCACCGTCCGCCACCACCACCGTCCGCCGCCACCCCCGTCCGCCTCCGCCACCAGCCACCAGCCACCAGCCACCAGCCACCGTCCGCCACCACCACCGTCCGCCGCCACCCTCGTCCGCCTCCGCCACCAGCCACCAGCCACCGTCCGCCACCACCACCGTCCGCCGCCACCCCCGTCCGCCTCCGCCACCAGCCACCGTCCGCCACCACCGCCGTCCGCCGCCACCCCGTCCGCCTCCGCCACCAGCCACCGTCCGCCACCACCGCCGTCCGCCGCCACCCCCCCGTCCGCCTCCGCCACCAGCCACCGTCGGCCACCACCGCCGTCCGCCGCCACCCCCGTCCGCCTCCGCCACCAGCCACCGTCGGCCACCACCGCCGTCCGCCGCCACCCCCGTCCGCCTCCGCCACCAGCCACCGTCGGCCACCACCGCCGTCCGCCGCCACCCCCGTCCGCCTCCGCCACCAGCCACCGTCGGCCACCACCGCCGTCCGCCGCCACCCCCGTCCGCCTCCGCCACCAGCCACCGTCGGCCACCACCGCCGTCCGCCGCCACCCCCGTCCGCCTCCGCCACCAGCCACCGTCGGCCACCACCACCGTCCGCCGCCACCCCCGTCCACCTCCGCCACCGTCCGCCACCACCACCGTCTGCCGCTATCACCGTCCACCTCCGCCACCACCCATCGTCCGCCACCACCCACCACCACCATCCAGCGCCGCCGTCCACCACCATCACCACCTTCCGTACACCACCACTAGTTTATTTTAATAATCTACAAATGTTAGAAACAAACAGTCTTTTTCTTGCAAACTACAGAGGTTTGGTCCACCTCTTCTGATACAGATGTTTGCAGATCTGGTACGCAGACTGCAGACATTTTATCTTTTTAAAAGCAAACACCACATTAGCTTTTTAATGAAGCTAACTCGGCTCGACTTGAATTTTAACCTAGCTAAAAATCTAAGCTCGGTTTGGAAAAGAAATTGTAAGACACATCTTTTATATTCATGGAAAAAATCAAAATTAGTTTAGCCATAAGACTTAAAAATGCCAAAGACGAATGCCTTAACCATCATGTGTCAACAAGGTCAAGAAATATGTTTCATTTCATTTGAGGGGTTTTTAAATTGGAGTCCCTTTGTATATTTATCATGGATAATTTAAAATCAACAATTAGGATAATCATTTTAAATTAAAATTATTTGAGGTTCACACTTTAAATTCTCAATAGGATAAAGCTCAATTTACAAGAACAAAGTATGATATGTGTGTGAGAAAATCATGAATTATATAACAAAAAGAAGAAGAAGAAGTCTTACAAATTCTCTTCAAAATCGTATTTTGCAATGTTGGGTTTAACTACCATTGATAATTATCATTTTCAAATTTGACCACTTTTACTTTTGAGTTTCACACGTGAAATTTTAGAAAATCAAAATCTTAAGCATTTTTATTAAAGCAATATTTACTATATAAAAATTTCAAAGTTAACCCCAACCAAGGGGTGAGACTCCGCTATTAAGGGCGCAGCCTGAGACGCCTGCCAAGGGGGTTTTGCCCCCTTAGAACCCCTAATGCTTAGGGGCTTCACCAAAAAAAAAAAAAAAAAAAAAAAAAAAAATCTAACGTTATATTATGAAAGATCACTAATAAAACCAACAATTGTAGACTTCACACTTTTCGACTTGTTTAATATATATTATAATCACATTGGTTATTAGTCAATTTAATTATATTAAAATACTAACATTTATAATCTTTTTCATTGCAACATAGTATTAAGTGGGATGAGCTGGTTAATCTCTTGAGTCTTCGTGGAGTAAACCCATGTGACAAATAAAGGTTTTTGAACAGCTAATTGGATTATTGGCGGACTATTGATCAACACGTGAATCTTCATTATTCGAGTATGAAATCTTAAAACACTAAGCTGCCACACTTCCGAAGAAAAGATTGTTCATTAATCCATTCACATTAGTTCCGAACTTGAAACACACACTTAAAAGCAAACTCACTTTAAGTAAAAAAAAACTCTCAGACCAATTTTAAGTAAAAAAAAAAAAACAAGTCTACCAACCTGAAACTTGTTACTGATAAAATTTGAACCCATTAGCCTTGTGTATTTTAGTGAACCCAAGACGATATCTTTCAACGAATCCAAGAAAATATCTTTTATTGTCTTTCATTATTATGCAGTGGGGTCTTCTTATCATTGACTTTAATGTTTGTGGCCCTCTTAAGGTTACATATCATTTTCATATTAATTAATTTTGTGTTTTTTTTTTAGGAACGCTTCTTTTAACATTTTGAACTTGGTAACAATGTCCAAGAATATGCATATAGTACTGCAGTCGAAAACCTCCATCGCCTCCATTTATCCTTAATGCTTTCGGACAGTTTATCAAATTTTAAAGTACTAACATAAATCATATAAAATCATTTATAGCATAGGGAAAAGAAGCATATGCCGCAATGATAGCTGAGATCTGTAGAAAAAATGTCACTTCTAGATGTGAGAGTTAATCATTCTAAAAGCACCTTATAACGTAAGGACATACACACATACACATGGCACCAACTAAAATGTAAGAATAATTATATAGCCACATGGCGCACATCTTATATGAATGATCTTATTTTGATCGACGACTAGTTAGTGAGACCAGGAACGGCTCAGCTTTTATAGGCTTACGGAGAAATATAATCGAATGTCCTTTTTTTCAATTAATACATCTTGTTTAGTTTTTTTTGGAGCACTTCGATATGTGTTGTCGTTTTTTATTTGAAGTCAAATCATCTAATTAACTAACAAACTAATAACTAATTCATAATAAGTAGAAATCAAATCTTAATTTCAAATAACTATTTAACAATGACTAATTAAACAGAATTTATAAAACTGAACACTTTTAGGCCCAAATAAAGAATCTTAGCAAATTATTGGACTATATTATGTATATAAAACAAGTGAACACTTTTAAAGCATTTCACAATTCATTCTTTATTATTATCTATATAATTACATTAAAAGTCAATATTCTCTCTATCAACTTTTAGTTAAATAATATTTTTTATATTTTTATTATTATTTTTTTTTATCCTCCACTCATAATCAATTTTAAATATATTAAAAAAAAGGATTTTTACATATTTCCCCTTTCTAAAACCATAAATTACATACTTCCTCAATCTAAATAATTAATTACATATTTTCTCTTTCTAAAAACATATATATTACATATTTATCCTTTTCATTAAACTTTATATATTAAATAACCATTTTACCTTGTTTTTACTAAGAGATTTTTACATATTAATATTTTATTATTATAATTGTTTAAAACTTTTAATAATTATGTTTTGTATTTGAATATATAACTTTGATTATCGATTGTTGTTGTTTTGAAATAAAGTTTTAAACGAGATGAAATTTTGTTGTTTCTATTTACATAGAATACTCGAACTTGAAAAACTATATAATTGATAGTCGTTGGAAGTGAATGCGTAAAAATAATTTAGTGTAAATACAAGTAATATAATTATTCAATAAATAATTTCAAAAAAATGGGTAAATATGTAATATGTATGTTTTTAGGAAATGAAAATATGTAATTGACTTTTTAATTTGAGTAAATATGTAATTAATGATTTTAGAAAGGAGAAATATGTAAATGCCCCTTAAAAAATTATAAATGTTAAACAATATTTATTTAAATTTACAGACTGAACAGTAATATCTCTTTTATTCACTCACAACTACTTACAACTACTTACAATCACTCATAACCATTGAATATAATATAATGACTATACTCACATACATAAAATAAGAAACGTGATGTGAACGCTCGATGCCTTAAATTTTTCCATATAAAGTCCGTCTTAAGGTAAGCTACCGAAAAAAAGAGATTTACTTACCCTTATGTTGTTATATAGAACCACAAAGAAAACTAAAAAACCATGCTATTTATTACACTTGATATTTCATACCAGTCAATATTGTTTATTTATTATCAAAAGAAGCTTGCGGATTTTCTTATTAATCAAACAAAAACTTTTCAGGAGTCATCTATCATTGGACTGCTTTCTCTCATATCATCACATCTCAAAAAGTTTAATATTTGATACATTTTTTTTTATTGTGTAGTCTAACTTCTGTAAAGAACACAGAACGAGTTTGACTAAGGTGTTATATAATATTATAATCACATACCCGAATATTGCAGAAGTGATATAAGATTATTAAGTAAACACACATACATATACCATTAATATATTCAGCCACACATGGAGAAATCAGAATTTAATATGAAGAACAAGAATCAATAGACAAAATAAACAGAATAATTTCTTTATTGACTACACATGCAATCCAGTCTAGATCATCTTTTCAACACGTACATTAAATGTGAAACACCCTATTACTCACACCACTTTTGCGCCACATCCGAAAGTGACCTAGTCGATGAACCATCTCGGCTCAGTGCCGATGCACCAAGACGTTTGAGCTTGCTCATTTTCAACCTCATCTTACGCCCATCTTCTCCTTCCATCAAACTCCTGACGCACTTACTAATTTCATCTCTTCCCACCACTCCATTCTCATCGACTTTCACCCTATACGCGACACCCAAACCATCCGTCAGTAAAACCGAGTTCATTTTCTGCTCCGCGAAAAGCGGCCATGCAATCAACGGCACCCCACACACCACACTTTCTAATATCGAGTTCCACCCACAGTGTGTCAAAAACCCACCAGTAGACCCATGACTTAGGATCTCCACCTGAGGAGCCCAACTTGACACCACTAGACCCCGACCTTCAACCCGCTCCAAAAACCCGTCGGGTAAAAACTCAAACGGGTCAAGAAGGCTTTGTGCAGTTAAAAAACTTGCATTTGACTTTTCATGTGGACTCTTTAAGACCCAAAGAAATCTTTGACCACTTTGCTCCAACCCAAAGGCTAGCTCAATGAGTTGCTTATGGGACAGTGTCCCACCACTCCCAAACGACACGAACAAAACCGACCCGACCGGATGCTTATCCAACCACTTCAAGCATTCAAATCCTGATACAGTTTGGTTCAGTTTCTCCGAACCAGACCGTATCAACGGGCCAACCGAATAAATCTTCGGTTTGCACCAATCACCTTCTTCCATAGCCTTAAAAGGACCCGGTTCTAGCTCAAGAAAGCTGTTAACTAACACACCCTTTGGCAAGCTACAAGTTTTCGCAAACTCAACCATCCGTATATACGTCACATTCTTCTTATCTTGAAGCGGTTCAGGCATATCCACTCCTTGAACCGGAATACAACCGGGTAACCGCACCGGTTCGGCTAAGTCCTTATACTCACAATCATACACCTGGTCTAAAATTGGTATTTGTAAGAAATTAACCACTGACATAGCAGAAATCGGACAGAATAAATAGGGTGGAATATTGAACTCTTTGGCAACTTCAAAACTAGGAGTACCAAAAACGTCAACAACCAAAGCTGAGGGTCTTTTTTTAGCCGACTAGCAGGTTAACTCGGTTAAGCTTTGACGTAGAGCGGGTAATGTCCGAGTTAAGGTGAGTGATATCCGAGTTTCTAAAGTAGCATCTTCTGGAACGTCGTTTAGGCTTACGGGAGGTAGGAAAATGGACGATATGGTTTCGGGCATGGCGTTCAGGATGTCGTTTTGCGGTTTTACGGGGGAACCCGCTGCGGTGGGGATGATGAAGGTGATGGAGAGACGACGGTGGTGGAGAAGCCGGTGAGCCAACTCAGTGAGTGGAATGAGGTGACCCATTCCGGGACTCGGGAAAATGACAATGTGAGCTTCCATTATTGATCATGCATCACATGGGTTCACCTTAATATCTATCTGTATATTTATAATACTTCCAAGATAGTGAAGTGAGTTTTTTTTTTCTAGCACATAAGTTTATTAACAGAAGAGTAAATTACAATTTGTATTTTTAATCTTTCTCAAAACTAATTAGTTGTATTTTTAAAATTTAAAAGCATTACTATGACTTTTCATTGTTTCATTTATTTGAATTGTTAATATTGTCACTGTTAGTTTTTTCCGTTAAATATTTATTAAAAAACTAAACTATTCTTGAAATTTAAAAAATTAAAAAAACTTGTGGGATCCATCCAAACATCTCCCCATCAAACGATCAAATCGAGTTATCATTAAATTTTCTTATGTCAAAAAAGTAACGGCGGAGAAGACATGGGGGTCAGAATTTTTAATATATAAAATTATATTAAAAAATAAAAAAAATTGTTAATTATGAAAAAAATAAAAAAAAAAGTATGTAAAATTTACATCAACGTTCCATATCAGCATCAAAAGATAGAAAAACATATTTTCTAATTGAAACCAAAAGTATAACATGCTAAAACATGTTAAGACTTTTAATTTATATAAAATATAAAAACTAAGTGACCTAATTATAACACTTTTAAAACTTGAGTTAATTAATTGAAACATTTTTAAAAATGGGTTACTATTTTATAAAGTTACCCGCTCATTTTTTTACCAATTCACCTACAAACACACTCTATCTCATCACACACACATACTCATTTTTTTCTCTCTTTCTCCTCTCTATTCTCTGTCACTACCACCATAGTCACACACCACCACTAATGTAAGAAAAACCTTTTTGGATGAAAATAATAAATATTATCAAACCATAAGAAGAAAAATGATAATTCACTCTTAAATTTAATACGTCTAATATGAAAATAAATGTATACAATTTTTGTTGACGACCTAAGTAGGCTTATGTAGGTAAACACCTTACACTATCCTATCATATTATACCCCACATCGACCGTGTCAAACCAAAAAACCTTATGTGACGCACCACGTGACAACTTTACTAACCTTGTGTTAGGAGAAAAGGTAAATAGCATGACTAGAGTAGTAGTTAATAGTAACAACTAACAAGATAATAAATATGTCACTAGGCAAAGAGCATTTTTTTTAAATACTAATACTAAGACACCTCATCATATAAATCAACACTTCTTTATACGTCGCGTATTGTATTATACGTCACGTATAATTTTTCTTTTTTTTTAACACGAACGTTTGTTTTTTCATGTTATTTGACGTAACACAAAATTTTTTTCAAATTATATTAACAAATTCGTACTCTTAAAATTTCATACAATTTTCTTAAAATCTCAAACGATTCTCTCAACGATCACTTCCGGTTTTTTTTATTTTCTCAAAATTTTCATACGTAATCATTCGTTAGCTATGTCGTTTTGAGATCGCAACTATTTCTTTGGCCCATATCTATTTGAATATTCAAAAGTTTCATACATAGCGGATAACAATCAAAAGAATTTGTACGTACAATCTTTTTCACGAGACACTACTGATAGAAATTGATGTTATGTGGTTTATCTCTTTCAGAATATATAATTTGGTTTGTAGACTAATATAGTTAATCCTTACTTCACCAACATATATACATGCATGCAATGGGTACCCAAGGATCCTTTCAATTGACTCGGAGTTCACTGATAATAGTCAGTTACGAGCCAGACATCCACATAAGATTCAAGGTCTTGTATTGGGACAACAACTGTAATGGTATGTATGTATGTGTGTATGTATACATCAATTTGTAATTTTTATTTGTTTTATTTTTTATTATTAATTTGTTTAACAAATGTTAAAAAGGGGGGATACAAAAATATTGGTTGTTTTAAAAAAAAAAAACTCATATGTGGCGTATAATGTCATACGCCGCGTATAGTTTAACAACTTAATTGATTTGACACCTCGTACGTTAGGGAATGTTTTTTTACCCCTTTACGCGTTGTATAGTGCTACACTACGCGTATAAGGTGGCGGAGGTATTGATATTGAAACATAGGGTGTCTAAATAATGAGGCTCTTTTTTAATCCCTCATACCCAATCGATGCTATCATATCAAATGTATCGTTTTGAACCTATTTGAATTCAAATCGAAGAGGCTGTCTTTTTTTTTTTTTTTTTTTTTTTTGAACCCTTTGAACGCACTATATTTTTAATAGAAATAATTTTAAAGACTATTAAAAACAAAAACTTCCATTTAAATAAAATAAATTATGCAAAAATTACTAAAGAAGAAATATTAAATAACATAAAAAATACTAGAAATTACAAAAAGAATCAAGAAATCATAAGGCCAACCATGTCTCGTCGCTGACCCGTTTACGTTTAAGTATTATTAATTTCTAAAAATGGTCTGGTCGCATGATCATGTGGTTCCATAAACCCGTATATATCACAGTCTATTTGTGATTCATACATCACCAACATGGCCAAATTTTCTTTTCCAAATTTTGATTCCATAAGTTTGGTACGAAGAGTTAGTTTTTTACTTGTTATTTCGCTCGCCAGTAAATATTTGAATTAGGATATAAAATCCACTAAATTTCGGACGACTTTTTACTTGAATTTGTATAGTTTCCCGACTCGGATGTTTTGGTTCTTTTTTGATTTGGACCACCTTCCAAGTCTTCACCCATCAACTTGATAAGTTCCCATTTTGTGTGGTCGTACGACTTCCCACGCAGGGAGATCGGTGAAAGCTTCATTTCTTTGTCCGTATTGCGTAAATCTTCAAAGTTTGTTTGATAATATTCGCATCATTATGCCCAATACCCCAATGTTGTACCTTCAAAATATTAAATAAACCATAATCAAGTTTAAATATATTTAAACATAAACTTACTAAAGTAATAAAACATAAATCTAAAATGAATTAGACCAAGCTAACGTAGATGCTGATGAACCTACTCAATTTGAGATTATTATTAATAGTATTAATTATAATAATAATAATAATCTTATTGATATTAATAGTATTAATTATAATAATCTAATTTATTATTTTATATTTTAAGATTTCAAGCGCTATTTATTGACATCGATTTATTATGATTACAAACACATTAAATTCACGAAGATAATAAATGCAAAAACAAAAGATAACAAGCTTCAATTTAATTAACGAACCTGAGAGTGTCACACAGAGCCTCCAGCCACCATCACCGCCACCAATCACCATCGGCATGTACCACAATCAGCCACCACCACCATCAACACTGGCCACTAGTACCATCAACACCGGCCACCATCATCGACCACCACAGCCACCATGGCCTGGCGCCACCACCGCCGGTAACCACACCACCACCACATCCCCCACCACCGCCCACCACCACCAAATCCACCACCACCGGCCACCACTACCACCATCACCATCAACCACCAAGATCCAGAGCCACCAACCACCGTAGCTACCACCGCTGGCTCCACCGCCACAGGGAACAACCACCGGCCACCAACCATTACCATCATAACCACTTTTACATTTCATTCCTTTGGTTTTTTATACTTAACAAACAACATAAATTAATAATTTATTTCATTTTTAAAGGGTAACAAAAAATGACAATGAAATGTAATGATTTATTTCAATTTTTCATCAATTTTATTACTTCATTTATTTCATTTTTTCGACCATCTTCCTACTCTAATAAAAGAGTATCTACGGGGGGACACGTGGCAGCACCACATTCATCCCTACCAAAATTTTCTCGCATCTCTTTTTTATTAAATAATAAACTTTAGTACTAATAATATTATTTAACTTTTCTTAGATTAAAAATATTTTTTTCATAAATTAAGAAATAGATCTTTTAATTAATGTTATTTCTAAAGAAAAAAGTTATTTCTAAAGAAAAAAGTTTTTATAAAGTAAGATGTTTTTCTAATACATCAAACTTTTTTAAAAATACGAAATATTTTAAAGTGATGTTAGTTTTTTTATAAACAAAAAATAATTAAAAATGCAAGTTATAATAAATAAATTTTTAGAAATGACATTGTTTAATACGGTGTTTTTTTTTAAACAAAATATTTAAATTTTTTGAGAAAAAAAGTTTTAAAAAGTTGATTCTATAGTTTTATTACTTATAGTTTTTACTCATACGTAATTTCAATTATATCTTATATTAAAATATTATTTTATAATTAATAAATATTTATTATATTTAATATTTAATTTATTCAACCCGTGTAATACACGGGTTTAATAAAACTAGTTACATTATATTATATCAAACATACCCTAACAATTTGAGTTTGACCTTTTAAAGACGTATTTGAAACCCTATGAGATTCGCTTTCCTAGATAACAGAAAATGTAGCTTTAAGATTTGAGGAGGGTACGTGGTCAGCAGATTTGTTCTAATCGGTTCGTAAACATCATCAAAACTCATAAGAAATATTACATTAGGCTTATTAGATGGGTAAAGTCCTTTAAGGCTTCACGAGGGCACATGAATCTCTGCATCAAATCGCTTTCATATTGTATTTAACTTATGATTGTATTCGGTAACAGTGCTTTCATTTTGGCGTAATAAATTAATTTTAGATAAAGACCAAACTGCTTTGTCTACTTTATCATAAGTTTACTCCAAGTCTTTTCAAATCTTAGCAGCCAATTTAGGATACACTTGACCCAGATGCAATTCATCACTAATAGAATTTAGTACCTATGTAAGAACTTCATATTACACCTCTTGTTACCAAACAAGTACACCATCATTAGTAGGTTTTTCACATTTGCATTTGAATCCTATTCTTATTTTTTACTTGGAGGACGATTTCATAGCATTTGCCCGAATCATATAATATTCGGTTCCCTTTAATTTGATGTTTACAATTGTTTGATTGCTTGAGTCACTTGCATGTAACTATATGGAGTAACTAGCATCTAACTTGCTAATTAAGGTTTTAGTTGTTACCAAGGGTCCGGTTTGTTCGGTCGTATTGATCAATCAAGCACAGACAAATCAAGAGTTGTGACGTCACACATGCACACACAAATAATGATGAACAGAACTAAAGTCGTGTTTTCGCTGTCAGATTAAGGATCTCTCCAGATCACTATGTAAGTCCAACGATGTGACGATCTCAAGAACATGAAAAAAACTTATGCAAACTCGAAGATGAAAACCCTATAATCCCAGAGAGATCGAATATTAGAGAAGAGCCAGAGAACATCATGAGATGTGTATACTGTATACACAAGAAGCCTTCACTTGATCTTTGTTCCAGCCCAATGCTTCTATTAAAACAGTCCAATAGAGATAAAACTTGATCCTGCCAAAACGTGTGCTCCAATAGTCCAATCCAGTAAGTCCAGTCCAGCTGAGCCCATGAAGCGAACAAATAAAACATCAATTATCCATGATCCATCTATATAATAACACAACATTAGTTACAAGAAAATTTTAAGATCTTTAATATTGGCTATCAAACTTTTTTTTTTTATGTACTTAAATAATGGTATTCATCCATTATATTTACGACACGTAGTAACTTTCTTTTTCTTTTTTTTTTTTTAAAGTTTTATAATGACCATTATAGTATATTTAGTATTTTAACTTTCAAAATAATTTTTTTTCACAATAACTTTCTTTCATAATTTCTTTTACAAAAATAGAATTTATGTTTCACTTTAGTTTTTTTTTTTTTTTTTGCAAAATTTTGTTGTAAACATAGTTGTACTCAATTTTTTTTTTTTTTTTTTTTTTTTTTTTTTTTTTTTGCATCGTATTTACAATAGAGTTTGACTTTTATGGCACTGTGTACTTTTGGGGTATTAAAACACAGTGATGCTCACTTTTACGATAAGTAGATGTCACAGTTTTACCTCGGCGTGACAGCTGTTGTGACATGTTTCTGTGTCTTTCTTGATGCATTAGGGTTTTACGTTGGAATAACCTTCGTTACTACATATTTTTGTATTCATTTCTTATATTTGAGATCATGATGGATTCCTCACGCAACGCGCATCATGAAGAAACCTAGTTAGAATAATATCATAAAAATATATTTGGATATGAATTTGGTATTTTCAACAGGTTGCAAAGGAACTCGTACTGATGCTGTGTCTTGAGGGGCCGGATGATAAGACTTCATCCACTTAGCTCCAAATTATCAGTCTCATGAAATTTAATGTTGGAATAGATGTATATTTAATATTTGTATTAACATTTTATATCATATCGTATATGCATGTTTAAAATGAGTACGTCCTGTTGTAATTATTAATTTGCACACGGAGGAGTGTGTTCTTTTTTGTTTTGTAGTACCCGGCGGTCAATGACAATTAACCTAGTAACATAACTTGCAAGTTCATCGTTCTTTCCAACTTTAGAATTTAAATATTTCTAATAATCAAGTTCTTTGTCTATAATGATATTGTAAATTATACTTTGTGTATTTTATATGCATATTACTTTACACATTATGTTTTGTTAAAATATAGGATACCTCCTTTTAAGCGCATAGCTTTTTTGTTTTCTAACTTGAATTGTTTTTTTTTTTTTCATTATAGCCATCTAGTTTAGCAATATATATGCGTTTATTATAATCTAAACTTATGATCAATTTTTCTAAACCGTTTTACAAATTTTTGATTGTTTTTTCTTTTTATCTTATAAATTTTAAGATTTAATGTTTCATAATTTTTTGAATATGTCGTTGCGACATGCTTAATGTAAAATTCATTCAAAACGGCTCTGTTTATTAAAATTTCACAAACATACAAGTTATGATAAAAACTCAAAATATACTAAGTCATGATTTTTTTACAATTTAGTTTCTCTTCCTCCTATAACCATTAAAACATGATGATATAAAATTTTAATTTCTCGTTGCTTATTTTTATCAGACGTTAGTATATTTAACCGTTACGTTCTTTGAAGTTCCGACGCATCTAATTTATCGACGCTTGGACGTGGAGTTTTTAGCAGCTTTGTTTTCTTATATTAACTTTCAACCGTTATCAACATATCCACATTGATGCACCGGTCTGTGACATTTTTGTTTTTTATATAAACTTTTGAATGTTATCAACAACATAATAGTTCCGTTTTTTAATATAAGATTACATATACTATCATCGCTCCTCTTCGACACCCAGATTTACAGTCTTATGTCCATCGCTCCCTTCAACACCCAGATTTACGGTAACATTTTGTTTTATGCCTAGACGCAAAACGGGTGTCATAATGCTAGTTTTATATAAGTATATAAGTTCCAAAATTATAAACTAAATGATTTGCATCCTACTAAAAGAAAGACACTAAAGCCTCATTTCCTTCACAAAAATCTCCTGAATTGAAATTGTAATTAAAAAAATTTTTATCCCAAATTTTGTTTGGTTTGTTAACGGATGAATTGTAATTGAAAATTTTTCCCATATTTATTGGAATTCACATTGATTTCACATACCCATAAAATATTAAAATGTTTAGAAATACAATGTAATGTTCAAAATTAGCATTTTATTTTCACTCAAAATTAACCAACCAAACACATCATTAAATTTAACAAAATTCCAGTTTTATTTCTTGTTTCATAGTAGTGAATAATCAGTTAAATGTTTTGGGCATAAAGATGTCTACAGCAATCGAAAACCCTATATTAACAGACACAAAAGTCCAAAATGTTCCAGCGACTTGACTAGGTTTTGTAAAACAATTCAGTAACCCAATGTCCCAATCAGGTAAAATTTTCCTCTTGGTAAACATAAGAAAACCCAAAGATTATGAGCCATTAAAAAAACTTTTGGGTCTATCACTAGTTGTGGATATGGCTGTAATTAACGAACTAAGCTGAGCAGAGACAGGGTAGGCTCGGGCTCGGTTTGTTTAAAAATCGAGGTGAGCCAAGCCGGCTTATTTATCTTAACGTACGAGTCTAAAATGCGAACACGGTTCGGCTCGTTTATATAAAAGCGAGCCGAGCTAGCCGTGATCCAAATTGTTTATTAAAGAAAACACGTGCATTGCCCAAGTGATGGAAGTTTGAAACAGCGTCTTGGCTACTTTTCCATCACAAAAATCACCATACTCGGGCTTAGAACGGGCATTCAATTATAGCTGCTAACCATAAACGACAGTCATACAAAAGCAAGCAAAGTCGTGCCATCATTCCCTGTAAAATATTAATATGATAGGTACCACAAAAATAAACCACAAAATAATTTTTCATCTCTACCTGAGTTCATTAGGCCTCATATGAGAAACAACGTCTCTTCATCATCGACTGGAACCAAAACTTAGATGACACACCCAACAAAAGCATCAGCCCAACAACATAATCAATGTTTTAAAACAAATTTGTCTCAGATGAGCAAAAACCCTTCATCGTTGACACAATGATATTCCCAACGGCAACATCATGGTCGAAGTAGACATCAATGATACATTCATATACACAATGTTTTTACTTGCAACAACAAACCCAACCTTTGATATCTGACATAAACCAAGTCCGATTATTATCAACATATCTTATGGAGAACACTGCCAAGATTGATATCATCAAATAGCAGAATACCGAAAATAGAATTGGCTAACAAAGGAAAAGACATAAACAAAAGCAGGCATAGAATCAAGAATTAGCATCAACGCGGTAACAACATCATAGAACAAATAAATAACGAAACCAAAGTCTCAGATGAGGAATCATCATCATCATCGACTCAAGGAACCAACATAAAACATAAAAGCAACCCAAAGAGCAACCAATCAGAGCAGGAAGGACCATCAATCATTTTTGGAAAAGGTCATTATCATCGACAAAACAGCTGACAGTCAAAAGACGGCAAGTGGTTTAGGTCAGAAAACCCTAAAAGGGCATCAGAGACACACATAGGCAAATATATAGGCAATAAAGTTGTTTGCAATATCGTTGCCACCACCCTAAATGGCCAGAGCATGGCCGCCTACTCCACCTCTACCACAAAGGGGAGGCTGAGCGGTAGCCGGCTACATTTCCGCCACCACCGCGCATAGATGCAATAAACCCAACCCCACCACCGCCGTTGCCTAGGCTAGAAAACCCTAAAAGAGAATTAGAGACACCATATTTATAATGAACAATCATTAATCCTACAAGTTTGGAATCTCCTGTTTTAATTGCAGTAAATTCTACAAACGAAATGGCTCTTATTAGCTCAAGTTACAATCGGTTTCTTTTTATAGATATATAGAATAAAATAGTAACCACTCATAATGAAAATGCGTTCAATATGATATTGATACATTTATTCCTGATATCCCCTTGGCTATATAGTATCTTACATCTTACTTTCTACATAGTTCATGCAATACAAAATATGTTTCTTGTATATTCATTCTATAGTTCTTAAAAGTAACCTTCTAAAACACAGGACTAGATGTAAATTTAAGGTCAACATACATCTACCAGATAGCCGCGAAATCCATTGATGATGAACTTCCCCACTCTGGGGATATAAACTGTGGCGAATAAACTAGCAATAATTCATCATAATACTGATTCGGATGTTGAAATCGGCGGAAATCTTCCCTGAGTCCAGATGATGTTAACGGAGAGGAAAATGAAGATGTAACAATCTCACCACCCAAATCCGAGGTGTTCACGCTTAGGTTGGCTCTGAGATTCGATAGCATCTCGCCATGATTTAGCGGCGGCAGTTGATGGTTGTGTTGGGTTGGCGCTATTTCATGTTTTTCAGGTGATGGTTGTGGTACAGTCGACTGGGCACCAACGTCGCAAGTGAGTTTCGCGATGTTTGGGATTTCAAATACTCTAGAGTCTTCATCATCTATCATCTGCACTTGTTTTGTTGTCATGCATTTTTGTACCTTAGGGTATGAGCAACTATTATTATAGCTTCTGCAAGACATATAAAGCAAGTATAAGCACACCAAAACATTTTTTAATTCAAGACCGTGGGACTGAGAGAGGGTCGCCCCACGGCCGTTGAGATCAAGTTACATAATACAACTTTACCCTGGAATTTTGGCGCCGAAAACGTCTTTCTGCCCATACTTCCTACAATTGTAACTATCATCAGTGTTAAACCTATTGTCACTGCATATTGTAACTTGATCCTCCCATATTGTTGACACTTTTCTGTGAGAAGAAAATAAAAGATTTAGAGTTTGTACATTTAATACATATATCGATGCATATGCGAAAATTCAATAACATAAAAATACCTCTTTTTACTAATGACATTGTGTTCTTCCTGAATGGTAAAGGGTTGATCAAACTCGAATTCTTTTACTCCGGGGCTCATAATGAGCATCGATGGTTCGGGCAGACCGGGCGCTGGAAGGGCAGGCACCCAAGGCTGCCCAGCAGAAGCGCCCGATCTGAGAACTAAAAGAACCTTCTCGTATGACGTTAGGATCTCCTTTATCAAGAGTTCTCTTGCTTCAGGTGAATGTAGATTAACCATTAGCTGTTGAGTCATATGTATCCCTTGAGTTAGTTCATGAATGGCTGTTTGCTCTTCATAGACACAAGCACTCTCCATATCTTTTTGGTACAATTCTTGATGCATGGAGCACAAGCTATTCATGTGAGGTGCAGCTGGTGCTTCTGTGATATGGAGGTAGTAGGATGGTGCAAGTGTAATGGAAGGAAGGAGTGGAGAGGGTATATATACATATATATATATATATATATATATATATATATATATATATATGAGGAAGTTTGGTTATGTGGTGGGAGAGTCAAAGGTTGACCGAAGAAACCGAGTGAAATATTAAATATATAGTTTTCAAACATAGACCAGCTTTTGGTCAAACAGTGAGCTCTATTTCAGTCTTAATATACTACTCGAGGAAATGAAAAAAATAAACGACTCAAAAGATTAAGAGAATTATAAACTTTAATGTTTTGAAAACCGAAAAGGACTAACCGGTAATTAAACCGGTGCCGGTTAGTTTACAAGCTATGCATTAGGCACAAATGAATCAGTCGGGTTTGAGTGAATCATACAAAACCGGTAAACGGCATGTGCTTGCCTTTCTTGTTTTATCGCTGACCCGGTTTTAAGATTGGCTTCTCTAGCTAGGAGATGTATTGGTTTAAAGAACGGTTGATTGGGTGTTGAAATTTTCGTAACATGAAGCTTATAATTTTTAATAACAACTAGTGGTGGTGGTTGTGCGTTGTAGTAAATTGACATGATTCAACATGTAAAGCAAAACATATGAAGCCAGACATCTTGGTTTTAAAAGTTGTAAGATAGGGAAAAAATACGTACCTTACGCGTTTTTCATTATTTTATATGGTATTAGAGCTCTGAGCAATTATGTTTTTTCCATTCTTCACTTTATTTCTATCTCTTATTGTTCATTTTTGCTGGTCAAAATTGCTCTCTTGCTCTCTTCCTATATCATTTCTATTGCATGACGACTTTCTTTCGTTTTATACATATTGTCTTATCATAGGAATGCATTGTACAAATATATTATTAGGATTTATTTGTTTTTCTCTTACGAATTACCCCCAACCTTGAATTAATAAATTGAAACAAATCCAAACAAGACATCAATCTTGTACTTTAAACACGAAACAAATTCAACTACGGTACCGATCCTGAATTTTAAAAATCTATACAAACTCCAATTAATCACCAACCAATAAAAATGAAGACCAAAAATAGAAAACAACATATCAAAGTAGAGATAGAAGATCTTACAAACATGTCAACAAGAATCAATATGGAGGTTTTTAGATTTTATTTTTATATTATTATTTTTCGTCATTTATTCCAAGCTAGATATTAAACTGAAACGACGTCTAGCTTAACGGGATATGCTATATTTTATATAAAATAATCATTTATGATTTGTTACCATAGATAAGATTTATGATAATTATTTTTATTAGGAATAATAATAAGATTAAGTTTATAATTATCCTCATATTATTTTAATTATATTAGTTGTAACTATCTTGTCTATATGTTTATATAGAGTTGATTAATGATATCAACGCCCTACAAAGTTTTAAGGTTTCATGCCTGAAGCGTTAAATAATATCAAACCTTATCAAGTTAAAAGATTATAAAGTCCATTATTTTGTAATGGTCTAGTTTTCCCATTTACGTTCCTTCTAGAAATAATTTTGTCCAATAATATTGGTCAACTTAAGTTATAGAACTAAAAATTAAACAAACATCACTATTCTTGACATTTCTCAACCGTAAGAAAATGTTTGTGTTCATAGACTCGGCTCCATATGAATCCTGAGTACATGCATCTACAATACCTGCATCTGCAATACATGCATGCATGTCATTTGAATATTTACAATATTTGAATTAAAAATGAGTAAATCTTGGATTAGAAAGTGATAGGTTCATGAGGGTATTTGGATGTATATTTAATTTAAATGTGTTTGGATTAAGGGGCGGCTGAAAAGTTATTTGAATGTTGAGAGAGTGTTTTATTTTTAGATACAACGAATTTCTTTACTTATGTAAAACTAGATGTATCCCCTGCGCGCGTTGCGGGGGGGATTCGGTGGACCTTCGTTTTGTCAAAGTTTTTTTATTTTTTTATTTTTACAAAAGTCATGGTTTAGAAACATAATATTAATTACACTTGTTTCATATCAATAATAAACTAAATGTTAAAATCCACTAAAACTGAACTGCAGTTCTATAAATATTTGAAAGTTTTTTTATTTGTTTCATAGTTGAACATTGATAACATCTGTAAAATGCATTATACATTCGCGTTCAACACAAAAAATAAAAATAACCCATCTTTTTTTTTAAGAGTTAAACACAAATGAAACGATCATAAATCAACCGTCTTACGAAAGATTTCCTTTGTAAGTTGAACAATGATGGGGAATTTAAGATCTAAAAACAAATTAAACCAACTTTCATCTAATTAATCAAACACAGTATATGCATCAGGACAAAGAAAGGTAAGTCCTAAACAAAACTAATCATGTAAGAAACACTCTCAAAACAGTTTTATCGATTCGAAATTGTGAAAACAAATTACACCAGTAGCATTCAATCAAATAAATATGACGTTGCACTATACAACAACAAACAAAGGTGCAACAATCATCATCTGTACCGATTCACAAATTCACAAAAAAAAAAAAAAAAAAAAAAAAAAAAAAAACATTTAGAAACAAATATATAATCAAAGAAAAGTGTAAATTGGATTTACATTTTGGAAGTGTTCGAAAGTTTTTTGTACAGAGTTATATGTTTCTAGTTTTAAAAAAGCATTCTGAATACTATACAAATCCTTTTCACTTATTAAAATTTAGATGATATAAATAGCGGACTAAGAAAATGGTTAGGACGATTGAGAACTTACTTCGTCTATCCGGCTCAATAACCTTAAAATATTCGTCACCCTCTTCAATGCTTGCACCATAAGCGAAAGCTGCAAATAATACAAAATCAAACTCACTAAAATAAGCAAGAGTAAATCACCCCAATCATAATCACAACCAAGTGCAGTGTGGCTGGTGGTAAAACAAATTAAAACCTCATTTGGACTTCAAACATTTTTTTTTTATGTTAATAAAGATTACATATTTGATAAGTCTTCTTGGCTAATGATTGTCTTGAGAAATAAGCATTAAAACTCTTAAGCGCTTTATGATTCTTTTTATATCTTGAGTTAACAACTTGCTTTTAAAAATAATTAGAAACAGAAACTGAATATTAAATGGGTCAACTCTAATTTAAGTAAACAAAAATGTTGAATATGATGAAAATTTCTGAAAGATTTGAAATCAAATACAATAAATCAATCATGACTAAACTACCACAAATACACAAACATTAATCAAACTCCTTATGAAACATTAAGAAACAATATAGTATGTACGTAAAGAAAATCACATCAAACCACAAAACCAACTCTAATGTTGATTATAATGCATGTATCTTGCACAAATGTAACAACAATCCAAAAATTGTATCAATTTCACATCAACTTCTTCTTTAGTTTAAGAAAATTCTCTGATAAATAATAATAAACCAATCACAAAAGTTACATAATCATAGATTGAGAACAACCACCATGAATGCATGCGTAGGAAAGGAGAATTTTAACCAAATAAACCTCCTCAAAGATCCACTACCAAATTTCTTACCAAGATTGGACTTCCTTCGAATCACGTCGTGGATGAAAAAATCCCAATGAAATAACCCCTAAGTAGAATAAATAATCAATTAATATTTTATTGCTTCAAAAGAATTCAAAAAGTCATAGGCAAAGACCATACCTTGACAACAAACTCAGCTCTTGTAGATGATCGATTTAAAAATGGACGAAGGAGGAGGAAGATGCAACCACAACAGGAACAACAACAGGTCGGTGTGTAAAAGATAGGTGTCATGGTGACACATCAAAAGAACAGAGAAAAATGTAGACCTAAAAGGCCAAATAGGGGACTGGAATATGCGCAGCAACCAATGACTATACCAAAAACCAAGCAACCTACTCATTCAAGAAACATAAATAATAAGTATATATTAAATTGTTATCTCAATTTAATTTTCACTGCTCATAAAACTCTAGTAATGATATAGGGATAAAGACACAACATATATAAACATTAATCAGGTAAAGTTATGGTACACATACCAACTACATGAACGACCAATGTTATGACCACTCCTCATCCCTACAAAAGAAACAAAAAATGATGTTTGTTGTAAACAATGTTTTTACTTTCAAAATCAAATTTTAAAATCTTTCATTTTTCCTCTTCCAAACTTTGTAAACCCTCTTTGCCATGTCAATAGAAGAAAACTTCAACACAATTGTTGCATGAACTGCGATTCCAGATGGGGATGATACTTTGGAGTGCGGAAACTAACCTCTATGAGTCGTTCAATTCCATAGCGAAGCACCGTTACTCCATGACACCATTGCTCGACCAACACATCACCACCATCGTCGAGGGAGAGAATGGAAAGGTCATCATCATCGATAACCATGAGAGGAATCGAATTCGACTGTCGCATCAAAGGCCCCTCTGTGTCTCTCCCTTTCTTCTCCCGATAAACTTCTGAGATTTTTCTCTCTCTTTTTGCTGGTGGATAGCAGAGAACGTTGACACCTAGCATTTGATGCTAGAGAAGGTTAACACGTATCAGCAACAGCTTAGGTGGTAAAATAACAACCATAGATCATAAATGGACGGCCTAGATTCTCAATATTACTATTCATCCCCGTTTCTTTATTAATAAAGTATAATTTGAACCTAAGACCTTAAAATTTAGATGCCTCAAAAGGTCTTGTCTTTACCACTAGGCCACCAACTCCAGTGGTGTGACATGCTTATTTAAAAGAGTTGTCGGCTTCTTTTTCAAATATATAGATGATTAAAAATAAAATATATTCATGAATGAGATTATACAGAAACGTTATATTACTTAGTAAAGCATCCTTTCGTGCAAGGCACTCACTTTTTTAGGGAAGAAGCAAAGTTCCGTGGACATCTTCGCTTACTCGTCACTTTTTTCTAGCGACCAACTTCTTAAGTGGGTGGTTTGGTAAGCAGCTACCTTTAGCATTGGTAAAATCTCTATAATAGCTCAGAATGGTGGGGAAAGAAGCCCTCCCTACTTCAATGGAAAGGAGATAAGAGCCCATACACAGCTGCACACTACAACCACCTTTCGCCCAAAATGATCACGGACGAATACAAAATTGGATAGATATGAGGACGAAATGAACCAACCCGCTTGTCCTAATCAAAACAATCGAAGAAAGAAAGAGAATTTTGTCCCCTTTCTCCCGGGGGACATTGTCAGATAATAATGTCAGGTACAAGGTGAGAACCTTCCATTGCTTACACCATTTAAGTGTTGGTTCTTCCCATAATATATCTAGTTTCAAAATCTATAAATAAAAGAGATCCCAAAATCACCATGTTAAAAAAATGATAAAAAAATAAGGTGAAGCCAGCTGAAGGAAGAGCGTTAACAAGTAACAAGATTGTTTATGAAACTACAGTGCATCACAAGCATATATATATATATGTGTGTGTGTGTGTGTGTGTGTGTGTGTTTGTGTGTGTGTGTATAAGAGAAAGAGGGGGAGAGAGAGAGAGAGGAGAGATCTTAAAAAAATCACATATTTATGTGAAAGCTAAAAAAAACAATGACTTGGCTCGGTTTGGCTTGTGAACAACCCTAGCACGAGCTTTCTAAAGAGTTTCAGCAAGCAACAACTCTACAACAAGGATCCAATAAAGATTTATAATAAGTGATGAAAGAACATAGTGACTAATGGATACCACCCCTCATGATCAGAAATATGATACAACATCACAACTCTAACTTATGAATAATAGCCAATGCTGGCATGACACAACCATGGTAAGACATTGCCGAAGAGTAAAGATAATAAGCAAGTAACAATAAAGTGTGGAACACATTACCACAACTAAAAGTATCAAAGCATTAGTAGCGAAAGGAAACTTCGGTCGCGGCTCATATTGGCATACTCTCAGTCGCGACTCCCAAAACAAATACCTCAGGTGAACTCTTAGTCAAACTTAAACCATAACCCACTCACAAAGGAGTTACCAACACACCCTGATGACACTTGAAATAAGCAAGTATGATCACAAGTGCCAACCTCAACAGTGATCGACTCAAAAGAGATCATAGTTGCGACTTGATCACGAAAGACTAAATTAGGATTCCACACTTAGGAATTTCAAATGATCACGCATAAAGGAAGGAAAAGTCTTAATCATGAAGGAAGGCTCCCATATGTTGCTAGAAAATATAATCAGGTCGCAACATAACAAAGAGAATATGTTAGGCTCTAAGAAGATACGGACTATGTGAGTAAACTCTATCAGAAGAAATAGAATGTAGAAGTTCACTATATAGACAAGAGGGTATTTATGTTATGTAATAAACCTTTTACACTGAAATAATATAATACCCTCTGTTCAAAAATATTCAAGTTCAGATGTTTGACCACAGAATACTCGAAATAGAGCCAGACCCTAATCTCTCTAGATTGTCAGCCATTATAAATACCACGTTTCATCAACATGTAAACCCATGCACAGAATCATTCAAAACTCTCTATTGTATCATGGGTTTTCATCTACTTATCTTCTTCAGCTTTAACCTCTCATACCCAACATCTTTATTCTCACTCTGATACATCTATCTTATGTTTAATATATTTATACACATACTAACTGAGAATCAAAGTGCCCAAGATCGAAAAAAGGCTTTTTTTTAGGCGCTTCCTCTCCTTTTAGTCGAGCAAGGCTGAGCTCAAGTTTCTAGGCCCTCTAACAAGTTTCTTGTGGTTGCAGCTCATATGCTTGAGAAGAGGAGAAATGACCCTACATCATCAAAAAGGCAAATCTAAACCGAACGAGTCACTCTCAGCACTGCTCTTTCTTTGACTCGCCTCTATGTGAGGAATTTGGAGCAACTGTGACTATGGAGGAATTCATCATGAGAATTCTTGAACGAATGAAGCTTTGTCGCATAACTTGACTTGTAGGCTTGTAGATCTAAGGAAGAAAGAACCGACAACTTTTGTAGAGGTATAGAGATGGAGAGGCTAGAGAAGGAAAGAGAAAGGGTAAAAATAAAAGTAAATGGAATTATAAAAGAAACTTGGTATGAAGAAACCTAACGATATAATACCGGCCATAAAAAAATATTCATATGTCAACATAAAACAATATACATGAAGATATATTAAGAAGCAACCAAAAACTAATGTTAAAACCCTAATGGACTTAGCCCAGTGCATGCTATAAATTAAATTTTATTAATATAACGTGAACACGTCTTCTACTTTTACAACATGCACATTGTGTTTTTTCTTGAAATCTACTATAAAAGTATAAAATTGGTTATTTGGGTGTATCTTGCCTGCTTAAACTTGGTTAGATGTCATGGTTCGAGAAAACCACCTTGACATGGCTCTTATGAGCTCAAGGTAAAACTGGATTCATTCTACAGAATATCATACTGACCATTCAAAATGAGATTGCATTTGATAATCACATTAATACATTGATTCTAGATGTTCCCTTGGCTATAAAATCTTACATTATTCTTTGTACAAGCATAGTCCTTGCAATGCAGAACCATTAATCTAGAGTTCATAACGGAACCTTTTAAAAGAAAGAGTTCTTAAATTCGAAATCTACGTCTACATCTGCCGGATCAGCCAAGAAATCCAACGATGATGAACTTCCCCACTCTGGGAAAACATTTGATTCGGAGGTAGCTGGGGAGATAAACGGTGGAGAGTAAACTTGCAAAAATTCGTCATCATAATGATTCGGAAAATGAAGTTGGTGGTGATCTTCCAAGAGTCCAAATGATGTCGAAGGGAAGGAAAATGAAGATAGAATGGTGTCCTCGCCCAAACCCGAGGTGTTCACACTTAGGTTGGCTTTGAGATTCGATAGCACCTCACCAGATTCTGGTGGTGGTAGTTGTTGGTCGTGGTGGGTTGGCGTTATTTCATGTTTTTCACGCGAAGGTGGCAGTGGTGGTGGTGAAGCTAACCGGGCACCATGGTTGCATGTGTGTTCTCCTTTGTATGCGATTTCAAGTACTGTGGGATCGTCATTTGTTCTCTGTACTTGTTTTTTTGCTAGACATTTTTGTACATTACGATATGAGCATCTATAATAGCTTCTGCAAGACATGATAAAAAGAAACGTTAGAATGTTTTGTTGCCGATCATTATGATCTTAAGTTTAATCGCAAAAAAGTTGTGGGGCATACTCTCTTATTAGAGAGGGTCCCGCAACGGATGTGATCGAGTAATGTAATACAACTTTACCTAGGATATTTAGCGCCCAAAATGTATTTTTGACCATACTTCCTCCAATTGTAACCATCATCAATGTCACCCTCTAACCCATTTTCACTGCATATTCTAATTTGATTTTCCCATGTTGGGGTCCCTTTTCTGTGAGCAAGCAAGAGAAGAAAAAATATTATGATCATGTACAATCACAAAGATATTATTGCAGAAGTTACAATATAGGAATATCAAAATACCTCTTTTTGCCAAGTTGACCAAAAAAAGGTTGGTCAAACTCGAGTTCTTTGCTTCCTGGGCTCTCAATGGATATCGAAGATTCGGGCAGACTGCGTGCCGGACGGGCAGGTGCCAGAGGCTGCCCAGCGGAATCGCCCGATCTGAGAACACAAAGAACCTTGTCGTATGACGATAAGATATTCTTTATCAAGAGTTCTCTTGCTTCAGGTGAATGCAGATTAAGCCTTAGCTGGTGAGCCATTTGCAGCCCTTGAGTTAGCTCATGAATGGCTGCCTTCTCTTCATGATGAACACAAGCATTGTCCATATCTTTTTGGTGCAATTCTTGATGCATGGGGTACAAGCTAGTTCATCTGAGGTGCAGGAGCTAATTCGATGAATGAAGATATGATTAGTAGGATGGTGCAAGTGAAATAATGAAAGGGAGGAGTTGAGAGCTTCGTATATATAGGCATAGGAAGTTTTATTATTCATTTATTTGGTGGGAGAGTCAAAGGTTGACTGAAGAAACCGAGTGAAGTGTTAGTTTCCAACGTGGACCAGCCTTTGGTCAAAGAGTGAGCTCTGTTTCAGTCTAAATACTTCACACCCAATGCCACGTCAAAGATATTTTATTCCTAGGATTCTTAACAACCAAGTTTGTATTAGCAAAGCTTTCACGATCAGACCGGACCGGACCGGACCGGACCGGACCATTCGACTAGACATGCCTAACCAGCCGTTATGTTCTAAGAGAGATGAATAGGTTAAATGAGGGGAAAATTATTAAAATGAACGTTTAACAAACAATTTAATCAAAATTTACATTTGATTTTTATTCTAGTTTTATTTATTTTCAACTAATAGTAAGTTGCTAAATACTTCTTGTTGGCTAATTTGGCTACTCTCCAGCCAATCCAATCATTGACTTGGTCCACATGTGGTGCAGGCCCATGTGTTGAGAAACAAGCTTATTTTGTATTTATAGGACAAGGATCGTGTGTCCAAAAAAAATTCACTGAAATGACACTTGAGCTAAGAAGCTTCTTTTCAGGGGTGCGACCAGTCAAAACGATAGTTGGACAGAGGAGCACGTTTCTACAAACCACCGTTGTTTCAGCCCATAATCGGCTTATTCTATGAGTTTTTTAATTTTAAAGTTATTTTTAGTTTTGTTGAGCTTTGTTTATGAACTAGTTTTGAGCATGTTTATGTTTTGAGGACCATTCAGATTTTCTCTTGCATTTTATATTTATGGAGACTTGGAAAGTTTATTAGTTCTTGAAATTTATAAAAAATCATTTTCTCTGTATCACAAGTGTGTGTGAGTGTGTGAAAATTCCTGATTATCGGTATTTTTGCGAATCAACAATAATTAGAAGAGTTGTTCCTGCTGTACGTTGTGAATCAACAAGTTCAATTCTTATCTCGTTTTTCTTCTACATCAACGTGAAATGAAATCGGAAGCAGACACATGTCCAGACTAAACCCGGCTACTACCTAGCAAACCCAATCATTGAGTTGGTACCACATGAAATTTCGCCTGAGCCCGACTAAATTGTAGCTAAAAGACATTAATTTGGTTGTCCCGGCTGAACCCAACTAACT
Source organism: Flaveria robusta (assembly GCA_025506415.1). Taxonomy (NCBI): domain Eukaryota; kingdom Viridiplantae; phylum Streptophyta; class Magnoliopsida; order Asterales; family Asteraceae; genus Flaveria; species Flaveria robusta. The sequence continues at coordinate 80,239 of JACCIZ010000440.1, forward strand.
TGTGGCCGAGAAACTTTTGGTTGTTTTGGCTAAAATCCGGTTAAAATTTATATGGGTCAACGTTTACTTTTACTCTTTTATGTAATCAAACGTTCATTTTGATTTTGATTTTGATTTCGTTGATTTTCCCTTAAATTAGACATTGGAAAGTCAAATAGCTAACGAATAGAAGGATGAAGGAATAACACCACAAAATGGTCAACCTTTCCCATTTATGTTCCTTCTAGATATAAATTTGTCCAATAGTAATAAACCTTTTATTATCCTAGAATTTAACAAAAACAAAGAAACCTCACTATCTTAAGTACATGCCAATCGTTGTAATGCATGAGATAATGTTTGTATTCATATATTCCATTTGTCAATTTTATGTTTGAATCTTCAACGCATGCATCTCATATGTCATGTCATTTGAATATTTTATAATCGACTCTTCATAAGAAATGAGAAAATCTTGAATGGAAAGTGATGTGATTTAAGTAAATCTCATAAGTAATGCTATATTAACGTTGTACAGCTGTATTTGTTAGTGTTTCAATTACTTTATGTAAGGGCAGTTGAAAAGCAGTATGAATGTTTGGATAGTGTTTAGTTGAAAATATGTTTTCAAAAGGTTGTTTGAAAATGGAATATGAGCTTTTCACAAGGTTATTACAAATACATTCAATTATGGAGTTTCATAACTAAATAATTCAAAGTTGAAAGGAAAATTTTACAAAGTAGATGAAAAAACTGATTTAATCCTTGAAATTTCACCGAGTTTTGGGCTAGATGAACCATATGCATGGGGCTAAAATTCTTGATCCAGTGGATCATAGATCCTAAGTTTGTGGCTCGGATCAGACGAATCATATGTTCATACATTGGCGGACATATTAAGAGCTTAGGGGTAGCCCGGGCTACCCCTAAACTACCACTAAACTCTCGTTTCGAAATGCAAAAGTTTTTGTTTTTTTTACCGTTGTAAGTATTGGGATACCCCTAAGAAAAAATTAGGATACCCCTTAAATTTAAAAACCTAGATTAATATAAGATTAAATGTCCAATCATAAAAAGAAGTTTATACAACCCCTAAAAATTTTGAGACAAAATTAGTTATTATGAAACGACCCAAAAAAATAAAAATAAAACATATATAAAACAATTAGTTTGAATAAGTAAATCATTTATCTTATTAAATGATTATTTAATAGATTAGTCATTAGATTATTGATTAATAGATTGCTAAATTAGATTATTTGATTTATTTATTGATTATTTGTTTGATGCTTTATTATTTAAACTGTTAAATATGGGTGTAGACAAGTCGTGTTGAGCCTGTGACTGTTTTGACATAAGGGAGCTTGATCTTGTGCCCGAGCTCGGCTCATGTAGAATGCTAATTGTAAGGCTCGAGCTCGTCTTGTTTAAAAGTTTAATTTTAATATTCAAGTTTTTTTATTTTTTAAATTTTCAAAATCAAGCTTGGCTTAAGATCTCGTGTTTATAATTTAATTATTTTTATCATAGTTTTTATATAATAACAATTATCTATATAAATATATTTTAAGATATTAAGTAAAAATTATATGAAAAACTTCATTTCGAGAGGGCTCACTCTGACTCAAACTCGTTCATTAAATGGTGAATAGTATAAGCTCGAGCTTGTTTAAGCTCGGTTCAATCCGAGATTTTGATGAGACGGTTTCGAGTAACTCATGACTTCGCTTGTCTCATTTACACCCATAGTGTTAAATGTTATTTGTTTTAATTTGATTTATTTTTTCTCTTCTTGTTGTGTGATCCAGACCCAAATCAGACCGTATAAAAAATTAATAATAATTAGTGATAGAGTATCGACCCTTAAAACGCTCCGGCCCCCATGTAAAAAATTCATGGGTATGCCACTAAAGATGAAAAATCATTCTAAACAAGTTATTATTGGCAAAAAAAATTATTATTGAATAATGTATTGCAAAAAAAATATTATTAAATAAGTGTACCGCAAAAAAATTTTTGAAATACCCCTGACTTTTAATGCTAGATCTGCTACTGTGTTCATAAGTACAAGTTCCGAATCCTCATGTGATCACAACCTAACAAAGGATATGCACGTCCCAACCATTACATAAAGAAAATGCCAAATAGTGATAATGTGGGTGCCAATACCAACGACTCCTTGGCCAATAGTAGGGCTCGACAAAACAACCTGAACCTAGGACAGAATCGACAAACTTCATAGAGGTTCGTATGGTATAATACGTTTCAAGGGCCAGTTGAAACCACATGCCTCATGTGATAGATGGTCTAAAAACACTACATGGTACAAATATACTCCCAATCAAGCATGAGAAAAAGGTTGGGCATTTCTTACAAGTATCTTTTTCCCATTGTATTGGCATCCTCTCCTATTATCACAATACTTAATCTTGTATTGGAGGCGAATCACAATGATCAGCACTATCACAGTAAATCACAATGAAAATCCAACAAAAATTCGTCTTTGCTTTCGAGACAGAAAATAAAGCACAATGACTTGTAAAAGTCAAATAAGAACTAATGGACTGAAAGGATTATTTTGATCAGTATATCATAATTAACTCGTAATTTTAATAAGTGAATTTTCATCTCAAATATTGAACTAATGTAAAAATGTGTAATTAATTAAATTCAAACAACCCTTCCAAGGTGGATTGATGGTAGGACGCTTGAGTTCTCTGGTGAAGATCCGGGTTCGATCCTCACCAAATAAAAACTTTGTATAGCCGGCCCAAGGCAATGATCGGAGAATGTTAAGGTTTGAGCGTAATGCAATTGGATGACAGATATAGCAGTTCAAAAACCATCCTTTGGCTTTGATTTAGAGCCGTAAGTCGGTTGTCTCTTATGACCTTCTAGTGCAAGAGTGCCTGGGGCAGTATTTAGCGAGTCTAATTAAATTCAAACTTTTGTATAACATTTGATATCCTTTATATTAAAGTTCATTAATTAAATTTAAACGTTAGTTTCTTATTGATATTCTTAATATGAAATTGCATTATTATTCATATACGCAAGGAAAGGTTAAATTTAGGATCATTCAATTCGAGTATTAATCATTTCACCAAATAATAGTAAGTTTAATTTTGACTTTGGTATCACTTTTAAAGCTTTTTTAACCCGTACTTGGTACTTGATTAATGCTACTTACTGTACTTCTATTTAGGATTATATATCAAAAGCAATGCTATCAAGTGCTTTTTCTTGCTCAAACGTCATACTTCACACACCAAAAGAATGTTTGAATCAAAACCTTTTTTAAACTAACTGGAACCTACAAAAAAGATTGGAACTTGAAAGATTTGAAATCACACCACTAAAGTCTAGAGTTAGTTAATATAATTGCAATTAGTGATGTGTCTAGTTGACTCTTTGTTTGGTAAATCAGTTAAAGAAATTGAAATGTGGTGGTGGTAGAACTAGAGGGTGGTGGAACGTTGGTGGTAATGGAGATGGCCACGGTAGTCACCTCGGTGGTTGTGGGGGCAGTGCCGGTGACGGTGACGACCATAATGGTGGTGGTTTGAATTCATTTCATTGTCTAGCTAACAACACATTGTTGGAAATATTGGTGTGTGAATGAATTGTGGTGTATATTTTGTTCCACATTAGTTGGGAACAAATTGTGGTTTGTTTAATAAGAAGGAGCATTACCACTCTAGTGTCTCATTATAACTAATTTTATCACAAGTCCTACCCGCGCTCAGGGGGGTGCAAAAACGGGTTTTCGGTTGGATTTTCATCAAACTTGTGCGTGCCCGCACGTCACGTGGACACGAATGCAGCTCCAATTTTTTAACTCGGTTTTGAATTTTTTAAAACTTTAACTTGGTTTTGGATATACAAGTCGGTTTTGGATATACAAGTTTTATTGTATGTAAAATTCTTCAAAATCAGGGTCTACATCTACCAGATCAACTAGGAAATCCAATGCCTATGAAATTTCCAACTCTACAAAAATAAAAAAATAAAAATTTGATTTATAGGCGGCTGGCCGGGGATGTAAACGATGATGAATATAGTTGCCATAACTCATCATAAGAATATAGTTGCCATAACTCATCATAAGAATGATTTGGAAATTAAAGTTGAAGGCGAGGAAAATGAAGGTGGTGGTGAGTTGGCGTTATTTCCTAAGGTGGTGGTGGATTGACGTTATTTCCTAAGTTATTTCCTAAGGAGGTGGTGGGTTGGCGTTATTTCCTAAGTCCAAATGGGTTGGCGTTATTTGCTAAGGCGGTGGTGGGTTGGCGTTATTTCCTAAGTCCAAATGGGTTGGCGTTATTTGCTAAGGTGGTGGTGGGTTGGCGTTATTTCCTCAGGTTGGCTTTAAGATGTGAGAGCGTCTCACCACGACTTGGTAGTGATTGCTCGAGGTGGTGGTGGGTTGGCGTTATTTCATGTTCAGGCGAAGGTGGTGGTGTTGTTGAAATGACTTGTTAATTTTGACTGGTTAATTTTTACACATTACTTTGACCCCCTTAAGTTTATAAAGTTTCGGGTTTATCTCATTATAATTTGTATTTCAAAAACTAATTTCTTACTTTTGTAATTTTAGATATTAGTCGGGTCCAAAATAAAATGTTTACATGCATACGTTTTGACTTATGTTTTGTTTAAAACTGAGTCGCGTCATATATAAATGTTTTCATTTGAAGATATAAATCCAAGTTGCTATACACTTCAACATAAATTTAGTTCGAAAATGAGTAGCCACGATTGTATTCTATGTGTTTTTTTATGTACACTTTGATTTAATCTATGTTTTGACATATTTTTGTTTGGAAAAGAGGCGGGTCAATTATAATACATTTTCGTTCAACGGCATAAGTCGAGTTACTTTACGGTTCGACGTGAATTTAGCATAGCGACAAGTTGGGTCGATTGTTAATATATAATGTCGCCGCAACGCCCGGTCGGTAAAAAAACTAGTTAGAATTAAGAGTTAAATACGTTTTACATTCCTGAAGTTTCATATAAATTTACATTTGAATCCAAAATTTTAAATTTTGCTATTTTCATCGAAAAATTTCACAAAAATTGCCATTTAAATCCACTTAACTACTCTTAATTAACGTCGTTAAGTTTTTTCCCTTAAGTTTCTTAAATTAGAGGTAATTTAGTCAAAACAATTACAAAATAAAAAATTAACTCTACATGATAAGTTTTAGGCTTTTAGGTTCTTTTGGTAATCACCATTACGATTTTATTTCCTAGTAATAATAGGTCAGCATTTTTTTCATTTTATCAAGTAAGACATATCTGGATGTACTAATAGATAATATAAAATATAAGTATAACTAACTAAAAGTCATTAATTTCTAATTTTATAAAACATTTCATCAAGGAAGGCAAAGCTGGATGTACTATTAAATAAAATAAAATATAAGTATAGCTAACTAAAAGTAATTAATTTCTAACTTTATAAAACATACAAAACAAACATATATATATATATATATATATATATATATATATATATATATGTGTGTGTGTGTGTGTGTGTATATATATATGTATATAGGATAGAGGAGGGATCAAATTAAACCACTCTTTTAATAGAAAACCAAAAAAACCAATTTCAAGCACTTACATTAATATGAATTTATTTTTATTTTATTTTCTATAAAGGGCTTTAAAATAAATTTTGTTTTCACTATTTTTGATAGTTATCAATTTATTAACTCATATTCCTTAATTCACTCTTTAGTTAGTTTATATATTAACTAATTTAGTTCTTTTAATCTCCAAATAAAACGACGGTTAAGAAAAAAATCACATTGATGCTTTTGAGTGAAGGATTAAAAAATAGATTAATTGTTGATTTTTATTAATTGTGTAGAAATCAAAATAAAATTCATGCAGAATGGCATATAATGCTTAATTGGAATATAACATAAAATCATGCAAAATTATATATTCTTTTTAAAATTGACGGGTAATTTCTATCATTTTCAAGTTTTGGTGCGTTTTTTTATCATTCTTACGTATCAAGTAAAATATACATAATTAAGTAACTTTATAAAGTTAGTGTTTTTAATATGTTATTGTTACATATATGTAGCTTTGTAGTTATTATTAAATTTATTGTTATGTTATTTTTTATAGTGAAAAGATTTGATGATTCAATTTGATGGTGAAATTAAAATTTGATTGGGTTACGTATATGTAACACGTTCTGTCACGTACATAACACACTGATACATATACGTAAACATTTTTTATTGGACATAGTGTTACATATACGTAACACTCTTCATTCTTGTATATATGCTTAACATATATGCACCAAATACTTAAATTGTATTTTAGCAATTAAAATAAAAAAAAGCTATAAATTATGTTATTTGTTTTCGTGGTTTTCTTTGGTTTCACATAATTATTGGTTTTCTCAGTAAACCTTCCATATATATATATATAAACAAGTCATATAACATAAATTTATTGAATTATAAGCATAAAAGACAAATTATCATAAAAGTATAAAAACAATTAATAATATCACATTAGCTGCTCATTAATAATAATTATAAAACACCAATAATCGTAACCATAATTAAACTTTAAATTAAAGAAAACTGTTTAATAAAACGGGCATAAGTACCACGATTATTAAACCAAAATACATTAACAAGACAAAATAATATAAGACTATTATACAGTCAAATCATAACTGCAGTTATAAAAAAAACTAAACATATAAAAACCATCACGTGATTTGGTTTTTTATTTTGTAAATTTTTTGACTGAAATAACTCTCATGTTGGAAACTTAACGGAAAAAAATAACCGTAGTGAGTTTCGATGATCTAGGCAGAGCGGTTGCTACAGGGCCGGCCCAATAAGGTTATTGGGCCAGGCGGTGGCCTAAGGCCTCCACATATTGAGGGCCTCAAGTTTTTTCAGTGTTTGGGGGGCTAGGGTAATTACAGTTTTGGGTTAGCTCCTACGTTTTGGGCTAACTGTTATGTTTTGGGCCAGAATGTGCTTGGTATTAATTTTAGTTTTTAAAACTTGGGCCTGCTAGAAAAAGATTAAATGGGTTAGCTATTTTGTTAATTGAAAAAGATTTATTTTATGAGATTGAGTATAAAGATTTGATTAAAGAGTTTGCTTCAAAAAAAACTGAAAAAATTAGCTTTATATAAATGTTTCGCATGTTTTTTAAATATATAAAAAGTAGATTAAAAAAAAAATTTTAACTCCGCCAAGTATAAGCTATTTAGTTTATTTTTGCCGGTACCAAGCCCGGATAAAGGACGAGAGTTTTTATTAAATACTTAAGAAAAAGGCCTCCAAAATTAACCCCGTTTTATGCCACTAAAATGGTTGAGCCGGCCTTTGGGTTGCTGGAAGAACAGGGGCCAGAGGGTGCCTCGTTAGCAGAGGCGGCAGATCTAAGAACGGAAATAGCATTGTCGTATGACGATAAGATCTTCTTTATCAACAAGTCTCTTGCTTCAGGTGAAAGCAGATTATCCTTTAGCTGTTCAGCCATTTGCGTCCCTTGAGTTAGCTCATGAATGACTGCCTTCTCTTCATTACCACAAGCACTGCCCATATCTTTTTGGTACAATTCTTGATGCCTGGGGTACAAGCTAGTTCATCTGAGGTGCAGGAGCTGATCATTACATGTATGAATGTAGATACAAGGAAGGAGTGGAGAGGTGTGTGTATATATATAGGCTATAGCCATAGTTGGAAGTTTGAATATGTAGTGGGGGGAGTCAAAGGTTGACCGAAGAAAACGAGTGAAGTTGCTAGCTTCCAACATTGACCAGCATTTGGTCAAACAGCGAGCTCTATTTCTGGCTTAACTCTTAATACTTAATTCATACCCACGTCAAAATTTATTTATTCCTAAAATTCATAACAACTACACCCGTATTAGCAATGTTAAGTTTTCACGACCCTCCCAGACCGGTCGCTTAGATTAGGAATAGTGTGCCTAACGACTAGACTGTTACGAGATAGATGAATAGGTCAAGTTAGACATTAGAAAGCCAATTTTTTATTTTATTTACAATAATATCTCATCATAAGGTCATTAAATTACTCATAGTTACATTTGAACCCGTGTGATGGTCTGTAAAATGTCTTTGACTCGTATCAATTACTACGAGCACAAATGGCATTAGAAAGTCAAATGGCTACGAATTAGAAGAAAGAAGGAACAAACACCACAAAATGGTTGATGTTTACCATTTATGTTTCTTTAAGATATAAATTTGTCCAATATATAGTGCTTAACCTTTTATCCTTCTAGAAATTAATAAAACAAACAAACAAACACACAAACCTTAGTATTCTTAGTATGTGCCAATCGTCGATATACAAAAGAAAATTTTTGTATTCATAATATTCCATTCCATAAGTTTGAATCTTCAATACATGCCACTAATATGTCATGTCATTTGAATATTTAATATTGGACTCTTCATAAGAAATTAGAACTTAGAAATCTTTAAGTGATGTTATATTAATGTTGTGCAACTGTATATGATAGTGTTTGGATTACTTTATTTTAGGGGCAGTTGAAAAGCAGTATAAATGTTTAGATGGTGTTTATTTGAAAATATGTTATCAAAAGGTTGATTGTAAATGGAATATTAGCTTTTCACAAGGCATATTACAAATACAGTCAACAATGGTCTTTCATAACTAAAAAAGTTCAAAGTTGAGAAGAAATTTTCTAAAAAGTAAATGAAGAAACTATATTAAACCTTGAATTTTCACCTATTTAAATATTTATTTCATAAAATTATTGTACCTACTCTATGTTTACCATGACAATATTAAGTCTAAATCAAACACATGTAGTCAAAACTACATCCACCCACACCGTGGCTACAAAAACCTTCATACCACCACCATGGCACCATCCTCCCTCCATCCCTAACTCAATCCCACACCTTCGTCATCTGTAAGACACACAACCACACATATCGCCTTATAAATCGATAAACAAGAGCCTCCAATGTCTTGGTCACCCGCCACCAACAAGAAATAATAGCCCAAGCAACACATAATTTGTGATTAAAACCACAAACAACTTATCCTTAATGTCTATCACCATAACCACAACCAAATTCACACGGTCTCTCCCTCTCTCTTTGTAATGCCACAAAATTCGGTTTAAAATAATAAAACAAAGTTTGTGCAAAGGATAAAGGAATAAGGACTAAAGGTGTCAAAGTGCAAAATGTAACTCTATTTTTCCCTTATAAATAGCAACGGAATCATTTATATACTACTTTACTTTCTAAAGAAGTCTTTAAAAAGGGTTAAAGAAAAAGAACAACTCTTCAAGAGAAAGAAAATTTAAGAAAGAAGAAAAGTTATGAATTTTTCATACATTATTGTAAGATCTAAGCTAGATCTAATACTAATAACAGATTATGTCTTCTGAGAATAGACAAACATACAAATTATGTCCTTTAAAAAATGAAATTACATTGTGTGTCCATTATTTGAGATTTTTTCACATATTGTGTCCTTTTCACTAGAAGATGTTATCTTTTTTTGTTAGTTTAAAGTAAATTATTAAATTACCCTCATTAATAAAATACAAATATAAAACAAACAATAATACAAGAACCATTTATATAAAATACAAATATGTAAAGCACCACCCCTTTTTTTTTGTTGTAGTGCCACCACCTTCAATCTCACCATCACAAGTCGCCATCGTATCTCTTGTTGTCGTCACCATCCTTTGGTCCTAACTTCCTCACCTATAGCACTAGTGACGACCACACCCTAGTTCAATCCTGATTACACCATCAATGACTAGACCTATTAGGCATGGTGGAATAAATGAATAATCGGCTAGGGGAATGGCAATCGATCATTTAGGTATCAATCAAGAGATGAACGAACCGATGATGGAAGGATTCAAACCCCGTCATCGTTTCCTAATTGAGGGTTAACCGCATCAACTTTCGACCTCCACTACATCATCTTCCCTAACAAAGGGTTTCAATCAAGAGGACGATGTTATAATGATGGGGAAAAGGCAAAGGGGTTGGCAATAGGGGTGTTACTACATTCGATTGGATTTGGGGGGGGCGGGAAAGGGGAGAATGATGGTGTGATGGTGGAAAAGTACAAAAAACAACAATAACAAAACCAACACCAACATCATCATCATTAGCAGCAACAATAACACTAACAAAACAACAATTTCAGCAACAACAACAACAACAATAAGAGAAGCAGCACACCACCATCACCAAAAAGAATAACAACAACATAACTAACACTCTCAACAACAACAATTGCAACAAACAGCAACAACATAATCACCCCTCACATGAAGTGCACGTAATCTTAGTTAACCAAAATTTTGGATGGGAGTTAGTGGAAAAGACACAATATATGTAACTTTTTTTAATAAATGACACCTGGTGTAATTTTCTTTCTCAAATGACATAATCTACAAGTTGTCATATTCTCAAAGACATTATGTGTATTTTACTACATTAATATGAATGAAAACAAATACTAGAAACCTTTATGAATACTTACTTTTTCATATTGAACTAAGGGTTACCCTTGCACTTCGTCACGCTCTTCTTATGCAAAACGATAAGATACTAAATAATAGTTACAACAGCCTAACATGAACGTTTTACCCTCGTACTTCGCCGCGCTCTTCTTATGGAAAACGATAAGATACTAAATAATAGTTACAACAGCCTAACATGAACGTTTCGGGCTCGAAAGCCGTAACCCATTGTGGCTACAAACCAATTATGATTTCCTAGCCATAAAAAAGTATATAAAAACTCTTTTGACATCATCACAACCCACACAAATATTCTGCTAACAACCAAGTTTCCAATTAGAGGTGGCATATAAAGAGCTATCTTAAAACAACCAAAGCATACTATTTCTCGTAGTGTAAAAAATCATGAGCCAAACAACAAAAATAAACGAACCATCGCCGGAGTGGAGTAATGTGGGAGACAATGGATCAAAAGCTATTGTCTCTATGTGTCTCTCTCTGAAACAAGCTAGGGTAGGGAATAAAAAGGAGTTATGGCATATAAAAAGCCACATTAAGGACACAAATAAGAGAATCAAAAACTTAGATGACAACACAAAAATTTTATGATCAAAACAGGGGGGAAAAGTTTACTATTCAGTTCCATAATCTATTAGTAATAGAGTAATAGATGATCCAAGGCTCCTCTTTAAAGACCAAAAGTTTACCCTAACCTCGAAGCTAAACAATCACATAAAATAAACTTACCAATACTAAAACAATAACAAAAACAAAAATAACACGTACTAAAGTAAAACTCATACTAAAGTAATACTAAAAACCGACCATGCAATACCCTTTGCGACTAACACATTCGAACTAATTAAGATTAACTTCCGATAAAAGGGATGCTAAATTCTCTTTTAATTCGTCTCATTTTCTAACCACGCATGTTATGATTTGAATTCCTACAAGTTGTGCAAACGAAACAGGAGTTCAAATCAATTCTAGCGAATTCTGATCAACCAAATATCCTCGAAAGGTCTTCGCATGACACTTATGAGCTCATTTTCCAATTGGATTCATTCTATAGAATAAAGTAATTACCATTCAAAATGATACTGATACATTTATTCTAGATATTACATCTTACTTTGACAAGAATAGCTCTCACAATGCAGGTTTTATTTTTAGTATATCCATTAAGCAGTTTGTTACTATAACCTTCTAAAAGAAAGAGTTGAAAAGTTCTTCAAAATTAGCGTCAACGTTTACCGGATCATACAGGAAGTCCAATGATGGTGGAGGTCCCAACTCTGGGAGAAAATTTGATTCAGAGGTAGCTGGGGAGATAAAAGATGACGAATAGGGTTGCCATAATCCTCCGTCGTAATAATTTGGAAACTGAAGTTGGTGGCAAATTTCCATGAGTCCAGATGGTGTTGAAGGGAAGGAAAATGAAGATGGAACAGTGTCACCACTCAAATCCGAGGCGTCCACACTCAGGCTAGCTTTGTGATTTGAGAGCATCTCACCATGATTCGGCGGTGATGGCTGACGGTGGTGGTGGGTTGGAGTGTTTTCATGTTTTTGATCAGGCGGCGACGATGGTGGTGGTAATGCAAAAGACTGGGCTCCAAGGTTGCATGTGTGTTTTCCATTATATGCGATTTTAAATACTGTAGGGTCGTCATCTGTTCTCTGCACTTGTTTTGTTGCTAAACATTTTTGTACCTTACGGTACGAGCATTTATAATAGCTTCTGCAAGAAACAATAAGAATAAGCGCGCGTTAGCATGCATGCTTTGTAGCGAAACTTCGCTTAAGTTCAACATCAAGTAACATACATAATACAACTCTACCTAGGAAATTTAGCGCCCGAAATGTCTTTCTGCCCGTACTTCCTCCAGTTGTAACCATCATCAGGGCTATCTATGGACTCTAACCCATTGCCACTGCGGACTCTAACTTGATCATCTTCCCATGCTATGGACTCTTTTCTATAACCGAACACGAAAACAAAAGATCAACATCTTGTGCATGCATGTAATGCATGCATATATTAAAGAGGGAGTGAAAGTACACCTTTTTTTGGATATGACATATTGCTCCTGCTGAATGGTAAAGGGCGGAGCAGGTGCCCGAGGCTGCCCTTCAGAGACGCCCGATGTGAGGACGAAAAGAGCTTTCTCGTGTGACGATAAGATCTTTCTAATCAAGTAGTTTCTTGCTTCAGGTGAATGCAGATTAAGCCTTAGCAGTTCAGCCATTTGTTGCCCTTGAGTTAGCTCATGAATGGCTGTTTGCACTTCATAAACACAAGCACTCTCCATATCTTTTTGGTACAGTTCTTGATGCAGGAGGTACAAGCTAGTTCATCTGAGGTGCAAGAGATTCAAAGAAGGGAGATATAAGTAGGATGGTGCAAGTGAAATAATGGAAGGAGTGGAGAGCTGTATCTATATCTATATATATATATAGATAGGTAGATAGATAGATAGATAGATAGCCATAGTAGGAAGATTGATTAATTATTTGGTGGTGGAGTCAAAGAAATTGACTAAAGAAACCGAGTAAAGATTGTAGTTTCCATCGACCAGCCTTTGGTCAAACAGTGAGCTCTACTTGAAATTTGTAAATAACTAGCTTTTTTTAATCGCTTGTAAGTAACTAGTTACCTATACTCGTCGTTATACCTGGCAAAATGGGCGGGTTGGGTCGGGCAGGGTAACGGGTCAGGATGGGTTCGGGTCAGAATGGGTTCGGGTTAGAATGAGTCATTTAAAAAAATGGTCATTTTGGTTAGGGTTAAGATGGGTTTTGTTAAAAATAGATACGGGTCAAAACTGGTCGGTATAGAAATCGTTTTGAAACAATTTAACCATGAAAATTTCATGAATAATCATATATTCATATTTCTTCAATTCACCAAATTTGCAACAGTTAGACCATTTGTCTTCTTCCACAATTATCATCATCATCACGTTTGCATCTTGTGTTTTAGTTGTTCAATCATCATCACTTTGGCATCATTTCGTTCTAGAACAACGAGCTACGAAGAACAATGACAAAACACACAATTCATATCTCAAGAATGACCTGCATCATCACTTTGGCATCATTTTGTTCTAAAACTTTCGAATTTGAACCCGGAGATTCCTCATCAAATCAAATGGAATCATTGCAGCAAAAGCTTGTTGATCTGAAACAGTAAGGAATCCAAATAAAGAACATGAGTCTGAGTCTTGAAGACAAAAAGGAACACAACAGAACATGAAGAAACCCAGATGAACGCAAAGATGAGGAAGAAGATAAGAAGTGATAATCAAACCAGAAGCTGTGATTTATTAAAGATTTGATTAAAATTCATCCTCGGCCAGATGCAAACTTAGTTGGAACTTCAAAGAAATCGATTGGCACTTGGGACTACAATTGGAGTTACCATCGATCCGGAACTTGGGACATTTAGATTGGAACTTGAAATAGCAATTAGGGTTACAATCAACCTGATATCCATTACCTATATGCTGCCCATTATAACCCGTCACTTATTTCTCTCAGCCCAATATGACCCGTGTTTTTTGTTTTCTATTTTTAGATTTACCCAGTTAGACCCTATGGAAATAATACACTACCCAAAACAGCCCACAATCTTATATAAAATGTCCAAATAAACCCAATTTTAAGTTGGTGGGCTAAAATTGCCAGGTCTACTCGTCGTTTAAAAAAACAACATATACCTCGCACGTTACGGTGAAAAATTTTGTATGTGTGTAACTAGAAATAGCATAACCAAAAAATGGACGGAATGTATAAGATAAAAATAAACATGTGTTCATACAACTAAAAGATAAACAACGGCTTGTGACCACTAAAAACGAGAGTGGTGAAGAATTAAAATATAAAAAAAAGCATATTATGAGACCAAAATATATCTTATCTTAGGTAAATTGAAGTCATTGGTTTCCTGGAGTTCTATAGAAAGTTATATCCAAATAAAACAAACAAGCTTTTTGTTGTAATTTTATTATATTAAGGGTGTTACACATTACACATTAAATGAAATGAAAGTTTGAAAAAATTTAGTATACAATTTTTTATAAACATGCTAAATTTAAAAGTGAAACAACATTTTAATGTCACCCAATCAACCCTTACAAGCATTTTAAATATATATATATATATATATATATATATATATATATATATATACGTATATGTATATATAGAATAAAGTTTAAACGTTAACGCACTCTTCGTGAATTAACTTGTGTCAACCTATTAAGATAAATCAAAATCCTTATTATTTGTGTTCAAATAAAATCATTACACATGTATAACGTTTTGTATATATATATGTAAATTTACAAGTGTAAAAAAAGTTAAGAAATATGTAAGTTACACAAAATCAGTATAAATATTTGATTTTATAACAAATGTGTAAGTTACTTACATCAATGTGTAAAATATTATACAATTATAAATTTACACATATACATAAAATAACATAACGTGTATATATGTAATGATGTTATTCAAACAAAAATAATAATGATTTTGATTTATCCTGAAAGGTTAACAAAGAGTTAAGTCGTGAAGAGTGAGTTAACATTTGATCCTAAAAAGTGTAAGAATTAATTTTAACCATCAATCTCTATAATCAATCATTGAGATCAAATTATAAAAAATAATAAAAAATAATAAAAAAAAATTGTTAGACAGGTATTTTAGGTAAAGTCACTTTTGTTGATTTTTTTCAAGTTTCTTCTTTTTTTAAAAAGTTCATAACTTATATATGCGGATATATTTTTTATATAAATTACACCATAAAAACAAGTGTTTTTTATCTTTAAAATAAGCATAATATTGTTATATAAAAAGAGAATATTTTTTATGTTTTTAAACTTATTACTCGTTATTATATATTTAATGCGGTTCATTGTGTGTTTTATGTAGTTTATTGTATCTTTCGTGCAGTTCATTGTCTCTTTTTATTAATTATTGTGTTTTGCTGAAAATATTATGTTTTTCTAAAATAATGAATTGTAAGAACATATAATGGTGGAATAAAATTATTGTATAAATCTAGTATGTAAAAAATAATAATAATTAATAAATTAAAAAATAGTGACAAAATAACATAATGTCTCGTTGCGTTTTTGTCTTATCTTGAACACTATGAGTTTTAAAAATTATATTGGTGTAATAACATTATTGTATACTTCTAATTGTAAAACACAATAACAGATAGCAACAAGTTTATATAATCTATAAAAAACAATAAGAAAAATAACACATTGTGTTATCTTAAGTTTTTCACTATGAGTTTTAAAAAATACGTTGATAAAAATATATCGTTGTATACTTCTAATTGTAAAATACTATGATATATAACAAGTTTATATAGTCTATATAAACAATAACAAAAGTAAAACAAAACGATCTAAAACGTAAAAGACAATAATGAGTACATAAAACAAATATGTAAAATATATGACACAATGAATATCTAAGACATAATAAGCTAACGTATTTGATATAATTATCAAAACGATCTAAAACGTAAAATACAATTATGAATACATATAGCATATTCGTTTCTTTTAATTACTTTAGTCATTATTGCTTTCCTTTTCATTTCATTATCTTACACTGTACTTGATCAATGTCATGTGTTAAACCCCCAACATTACGCACGAAGCTACTAACTGTGCCAAGGCCTATAAATAGACCCCCAACATTATGTATGAAGCTAGTCACCGTTAATGTCAAACGACAAAGATTTCCTTTCATTAAGGATCAGACCCTTATGAGTATTCTTCAGGCTAGCTAAGCCACCCAAATTAAAGTTGAGCTAACAATCATTGATTGTGCACCCCTATTCATTATGCATGCAAGACTTTCATTTATTCATTCATTACGTTTCACGAGTTGTGTTTGCTATCTTTTACTTTCATTATATAATGCTTTACTTATAATAATTCCAAGTAAAGTTCACATAAAACATTAATTAGCATGAAATCATTTCAGGCCAAATAAGACATCATATCACTTGAAAGCCTACTTGAGGGAGAACCATCTTAGCAAAAAACCTTGGCATGCGAGAACTAGGGTCATGCGAAGACACCAAGAAAGCGAGAACCTTGCATGCGAAAACACCTTACCAAACGAGAACCTTGTGTGCGAATTCATCAAACCAAGCGAGAACTACATGCATGGGAGAACACCTAGGTGCCATACTAGGCGAAAACATACCTTACATAGCCATAGCATCCAAGCAAAAGCATTGCTTCAGCTCAAGCATATCGACTTTATGCTACTAATTCATTCATATTAGTGTGAAACATATTTACTTCAATCAAAATCATCATACTATTCATAAGCAATCGTATTGGTATGTATATCAACCCCATAACTCGTAAAGCCTCATAAAATAAGGGCCTAGAACCCACCTTTTTGAAGATTGCAATGAAGTACACTTCTCGAGAGCTTAATTACCCCCCAAATGTTTTACATATCTATAAGCATTTATGTACATGTAAATATTCCACAACTAATCATAATCTTCTTGTTCACTAACGAATTACATAAAAATCAAGTTCTTCACCATCCAAAAATTCAATAAATAAAGCTCTGTGACCAATTTTATAGAAGTAATTTGACTTGTGAAAAAAACTATTAATAAGATAAGAGAAAAGAGAAACATGCAGGTTACTTTTTCATAACGGTGTTTCAATACTCAATAATTGATTTTTCTATTTTTAAGGGTTATTGGATTTTAACAATGTTTTCACAACCGGATCGAACGTCGAACCGGACGACTTACTGGTTTGGTGGTCGGACCGGATTTAATAACCGGATGACGTCATAATTATATATATAGTTACATATATAATTAAATATAAGTAATTTATATATGTATTTTTATAGTTATATATAAAACTTAACTATATTTTTATATCCAACAAACTAATTTATGGTTCAACACTCCGTTTTTACCCACTAAAATCAAAAAAATTAAAAAAAATACAAAATCTAGTTCGAACCGGTCCGGTTCCCCGGTTCGACCAGCGATTCGGGATGAACCGGCTGGTTCGACCTGCCTAAAACGATTCAGTGCGAACCGGACCGGCCACCTAGCCGATCCCTGGCCGGTCCAATCCGATCCCAACAACAATGGATTTTAATAATCCTAAGTTTCATTTATTGGCCGGGATTAATCTCAACTCAGGAAATGTTTGCAGACACTCCCAACTTTAAATTTATTTTTCTTCAACAATCCCTTACTAACTAAGAGTTAACCGCCGTTAGTTTTTTTGATAAAATGGGGCCAACATTGAGCCATTTTTCAACTACGCCGCCGTTCAGCCTCCATCAAGTCCGTTTTGTGGTGTCTAGACTCCAACGTCACCTGAAATCTACCTCGAATGAGTTAAGTGGTTCAAATCAGAAGGTGGAGATTGGCAGGTTTTAGCGTGCGGAAGTTTCAGATTTACGGATCAGATGGTTGATTTCAACTTTCTGCTTAGTGTTTGGCCATAAAAACAGTCTATGTTATCGAAAAACTAACAGTGTTAACTCTCAGTTAGTTAGGGATCGTTGAAAGAAAATAAGCTAAAAGTTGAGAGTGTCTATAAATATTTCTTGAGTTGGGATTACTCCCGTCCCATAAATAAAAGTTAGGATTATTGAAATCCAATAACCATATTTTTAACTAAGGGGTTGTTTGACAACTTTTAAATAAGTAAGTGTTAAATCATTAAAAGTTCTGAACCATTAAGTGCTGAACTAGTAAAAGATCTGAATCATTAAGAACTAGTACATTGTTTAATTATTCAGATCCAAATGTCTGAACAATTCAAATAAAAGTTTTTAACCATTCAGATTTAGTATAATATTTAACCATTAAGAGTCAAAAGTGTTTAACCATTCAAAAATCTGTTCACGAAACAAATACTCTGAACCATTAAATGCTGAACAATTTAAACATCTGAATATTAAGAGGCAAACAAACAACCTCTAATTTATGAAACTTGGCTTTTATTATGGAAATATGGGTCTTGGTAGTTTTCTTTTAAAAAGTAGACTTTTCGGTTTTCACATAAATATAGGATTAACCGGATAAGGAGTTAGGAAGGTTCTACGAAGGAGAGAGCTATTTTGGTTAAAGTATACATAAAAAAGTCAAATAGCTACGATTTAGAAGGATGAAATAACAAACACCACAAAATAGTCTAGGTTTCCCATTTATGTTCATTCTATATGTCCAATAGATTGTGTCCTTCTAGAATTTTAAGGAAAAAACAAACGTACAAACCTCATTATTCTTAGTACATGTCAATCTTTGTAATACATAAGAAGAAAATTTTATTAACAAATTCCATTTGACTATCTTAAGTTTGATAAATCTTCAATATATGCACGCCATTTGTCAAGCCATTTGAATATTCAATATTTGACTCTTAATAACAAATATCATCTCATTTGAATATTAAATATTTGACTTTTAATAACAAATAAGAAATTTTGGCTTAAATAGCGATGGTGATTTAGGTGAAGCTATTGTACAAACAATTCAAATCCTTCTCATAAGTGATGTCATGTTAATTAATGTTGCACAAGCGTATTTGAGGGTGTTTAGATTATTTGAGGGGCAGTTGAAAAGCAGTATGAATGTTTAGATGGTGCTTATTTGAAAGTATGTTTTTAAAGGTTGATTAAAATGGAATGTGAGCTTTTCAAAAGGCTTATTACAAATACCTTCAATAAATGTCTTTCATATATAACTAAATAATTCAAAGTTTCATTTTCTAAAAAGCAATTGAAGAAACTGAGTTAAACCTTAAAATTTCAGCTATTTGATAATTCAGGAGTTTATTTTATAATATTATTAATTATTATTAGAATTAACCAATAGGTAATGATCACACGTTGAGAATGATCAGCGTTGAATATATATATCAAAACATAGATAAAAAAACATGTTGTAAACATATATACGTGATTTAAGAAAACGTTACGCTTGTGTAAAAATGAGCGTTAGGGAACACGAAAGTGAATTTAAATACAGAAAAAAAGTTAAAACATATTACATTCAATTATACAAGATTTTTTTAACATTTATGTCTAAACATACACTTAAATATTTTTTATAAGAAGTATTTAGTTAACAATTAATTTAAAGCACATTGAGTTGTTTTGTGATTCCTACGTTTCTGAAATGTATTTTTATCCTTAAATGCATAAATTTTATATTAATCATAAAAAGAGAAAATAACTTTTGTTTAATTGTGGTTTGCCAATAGAGAAATAAATTTGTTGATCGGAAAAAGTTAAAACCTACAGAGAAATATCATACCCTTGACAATACTCAAGGGATGAAATCTGATTGAAAGGTTTTTCAAATAAAAAAATTTAGACTTGCGAAAGTCAAACACAGTAGCACTTGCTTCAAAGTCATGTCTCAACAAACTTGCAAGACAATTCTTGATACCAACCCCGAATATGATATCAAAGAATAAACCCACCTATCTATTTGTAATTTGAATTTTAACTTTGCATTCTAAATAGTCAAAGAATATTGTTGTAATCTCATGCATATCTGCTCAATATCCTCATGCACTACATGTATATGTATCAAATCATAGGCAACAATTATACGAAAAACTTATTCATCAAACTCTCTAATTCTTTTATATGATATCAGAGCTCGAATCAAACAATAACTCACCAAGAAATTATGCTCCTCTCTCACATTTAACATCACCAAGAAAGAACACCATTTGAAACATTTGCCTCTCTCCCCAAATCGTTTCACTCATTACCAATGCTTCGTAGTCTCAAGAAGCTTGGAAAGTCTTAGCAAGCACGTATGCGTCACCATATTGTGGTCACATAAAGCAATTAAAACATTCATCTCAAGCAAATCTTCAAGACCCTGCTCAATCGGCCATCAAATTTAGACAAATTACCAAAACGGTGGTCGATGAACTATCAATCCTTGGCAAAAGATAGATCAGGAAGATGCTATTGATGTTTACCAACAAACCTATTTTAGATGTTGTCAATCAATATAATCTAGTTTCCTTCAAAGAGTTGCATAAATCTATACCATTTTGTAAAACATTTGAGATGAACAATTTAGTAATTTTTTTAAAAGTTTAAGACACTAAAGAAAAAAAATGATTGCATCTGGTACAAATGATGATGCATAATTCACCATATACAATTTCATCCCCTCTAATGATTAAATATTTCTACCTCACATCGGCCAAACAAGAAAACTAAAAAGGATTTAAGTATTATAAAAGGGTCAATGATAGCCAAGAGGAACGTACATTGATGTGCGCTTATTGTGTGTGGTGTTGTGTACATTTGGTGCATGACCAATAAAAAGTTGATTTTTCACAATTTGTTTTACAATCAAAGTTTTAAAGATCTCGTTTCGTTTTAATTTCTTGTTTGAACTCCTGTTCATGTAATAGGGTTTGATCCTGGTTCATCAAGGTTAAGAATAACCGCTCGGTTTATTAAAGTCGGTCGAATACACGGTAACCGTACTTGTGACACTAGAGGTTTATGGTTGAACAAGTCCACTGGCCAATCTGGTTTAATTTTTTAAACATTGAATGTAATTTGAGATGGGTAATTTGATTATTTTTTTAAAAGTTTAAAAGACGCAAAACAAATGTTGTTGTATTTTATACAAGTGTTGATACATAAATTTATACTATATTTACAATTTTTTCCCTAAAAAAACTATAGAAAATATTACTATCCCACATCGATTGTATAGAAAAATTAAGACATTAACCAACTCCTATATATGGAGCCATTTGTTTTAAGTTAAAAGAGAATCATTCGTGTTTCACGCTAATGCCTTCAAGTATGTCATTATCATTTTGGTTTATTGAATTGTTCATACCAGCGGTTGCTTGTTAAACAGGTCGGTTTCGTTTGGTGTTAAATCACATGTTAGCACAACAAGGGTGGGCTAGCCAATTTTACGAAGTCTTACAAACTTTTATACACTTGTTGCATCGTGCAATCTCACGTATTATTTCTTAAAAGTTTAATACATGTAAGAACTATGTTATATATTGCATTTTCTTAAAAGTGTTAATGCATAAATAGTTTCACGTTTAGAATTTTTCCTAAACCAAAACAATAGTCGATATTTCCATCCCACATCGATTGTGTAAAAAAACCAACACAATACCCAACTCATATATAAGGTGTCATTTGCCCAAAAGTTAAAAGAAGAGTTGTGTTTCAGTTGTGTTTCACATGCATTTTTTTTTTGTATGTTATTAAATAAAAAACCAAATTTATAAGAAAGGTCTTTTTGATTTTTGCTTGACTTAACGATATTGTATATATACTTAAAAAGCAAGGTCGGTGGCCAATGAGATTGTGCCACCGACTTTGGTTTTAATATATATTATCTTTCTTTTGTCTTTAATAACTATGATTGTCCTAGAACACTTGGTAAGTGGGAA
This sequence comes from Flaveria robusta, assembly GCA_025506415.1. Lineage (NCBI taxonomy): Eukaryota > Viridiplantae > Streptophyta > Magnoliopsida > Asterales > Asteraceae > Flaveria > Flaveria robusta. The sequence goes on from JACCIZ010000440.1 coordinate 102,240, forward strand.
GGATTCTAAAGTCTTGGTCCATGGTTCGACCCTTTGGGTTGACATTTTTTCTGAAGTGTGCTCTGTTTACATTTTCATCTTTCTTCCCCTCCTACTTTTGAACTTTACATTTTCAACCCTTGGTATTTTTTAAAAACTTTGTAAAATATCACTTTTATCCCCTTAAGTTTCTAAAGATTCGAGTTTACCCTATGCAATATAAATTCAAGTCCGTATACGTTTAGACATAATTAGAAACGACTCGGGTCAAATATAAAATGTTTCCAAACATAACCCTATACACTTTAAGACTGTCTACGTTCGACATACGTCTATGTTTTGACGTAAATTTTGTTCAGAAATAAGTTGGGTCAAATATAAAACGTTTTAATGCTTATTTTTATGTACGCTTTGAGTTGACCTACGTTTCGACATTGGTTTGTTTGGAAACGCGTCGGGTCAATATAAAATATTTAATTCATTTACTATACGTTTGGACGTAAATTTAGTTCGAAAAAGGTCGTAGCGATTGTAAGTCTATGTTTCGACATTAATTTTGTTTAAAAACGAGTCAAGTTAAATATTAAGCGATTTTGTTCAACGGTATAAATTCGAGTTACTCTACATATTGACGTAAAATTAGTTCGGAAACGAGTCGGGTCGATTGTAGTCTATACTTTATCACGTCACGTACAATGTTGCGGCAACGCGCGACGGGCAATAAACCTAGTTTTATCACATTTCCCATTTATGTTCCTTCTAGAAAAAATTTTGTCCAATAGTGGTTAACCTTTTGTCCTATATTTAAAAAAGAACAAACAAACCTCGCTATTCTTCATACATGTCAATAGTTGTAATACATAAGAAAATGTTTGTATTCATAGGCCCCGTTTGGTTTACGGAATTCTCAGGAATTGAAATTAAAATTGGAAAATTTTCTATCCAAAATCATGTTTGGTTGGTCAATGGATGGAATTGGAATTGAAATTGGAAATTTTCCCTCATTCATTGGAATTCACATTCCATCCACTTACCAATAGAATGTTTAACAATCCAATGGAATGTTCAAAATTAACATTTTAATTTCATTCAAAATTGACCAACCAAACACATTATCAATTTTAACAAGATTCCAATTTCAATTTCATTTCCAATTCCAATTTATTTGCAAAACATTATGCGAACCAAACGGCCCAATAGATTCCATCTGACTATTTTAAGTTTGAATTTTCGATACATTAATGCATGCGATTTGAATATTTAATATTTGACTCTTAATGAAATTTCACCTATTTGACAATTTAGGAGTTTATTTATAAAACTATTCCTTATTAGAAACAACTGGCGGGGAATGACCTTGACAGGTCAGCTTGAATTTAGAAAACATTATCCTTATTTTGAAAATGAACGTTAGTGAAGGCGAAAGTGGATTTAAAAATAAAACAAATTAAACATATTATATCGACCAAACTCGATTTTAATTGACATTTATGTCTAAACATAGATTTCAAATATTATTGATAATAAGTATTTTGTTAACAATTTTAAAAGCACATTAAAATGTTTTGTTATTTCTATGTTTTTGAATTGTATTTTCATACTATTATACCAAATTTTATATTAATGGTAAAGTAGAGAAAATAACTTTGTTTACTTTGTAATTTGCCTATAGAGAATAAAATCGATTGCTTATGAAAAATATAATTGGTTGATAGGGAAAAAGTTAGAACTTAAAAGACAAATATCATACAATCATACCCTTGACAATACTCAAAAATCTAATTGAAAGGTTTTATACAAAATGTAGAATTGCAAAAGTCGAAGATACACCACTTGATTGAAAGACATGTCTCTACCAACTCGATTACAACTAAAAACTGCGATACTGATCGCACTAGAAAGATCGCCAAAGGGCTTTCGAAAGCTTCAGTCGTCTTCAATTTCTCACTCTACTTTAATCGATTTGCCATCAAGTGACTCCGAATTACCAAAAATCTCTTTAAGACATAGTATAATGTGTAGACCCAACATCACCAAAGGGCTGTTGAGCCCTTTCAAAACTTGAAGAACTAATTGGGCGAACATCAAAACTTGTTGGAATTGTAATATCAAAATCAAGTATGGATTCGACTAGCCCACTGTTTGTAGGAATTGTAAAAAACACGATAGCAAGCGATAAATTAGATCCATAGCCACTTTTGTATGGAAATTTAGAATTAGATTCAAATTTTTTTTTCTAATGGTGAACTTATTTAAAGTTAAGAGTTATAAAGCTATCTTTCATTTCATGATTTAGTCTCGTAATGTTATGCCATCTGCCATTGTAACGGGGATAGACCTTTCCTCATGAGGGTTTGTTTTCAAAATATGTAACAAAATCCATACAACAAAAATAAACATATGAAGAAAGTATATAGAAATATTAGTGAAAAATTTTTGTTACTTATTTTGGACGCACATAATATATGTATATTTTACTAATATAATTATTACTAAACACCTATATGTTCTACTATGTAAGAGATCACAAGAAATTAAAACGCGTCCAAAATAAAGCTAAGACAAATGAGACATCAATGCTGGAAGGCGTGTGGTTAAGTCTTAAACTGAGCACTATTTTTGAGGTTCTAGTGCACTAATTCAGTAATTCACCTGTTAACTGTGCATTATTTTTAGGGATTTGATTCACATGTTAACTATGCACTATTTTGAGGTTGTGATACACTCATTCGCCGATTAATTGATTGTGCACCGTCCAATTAACTGTTCATTGTCTTTTGGGTTTCTGGTGCAATAATTCATCACTTAAACCGAAGTGAATTATATATTTTTTCCACTAATAACATATTAAATGTGTATTCATAGCAAGATTCATCAGATCCAGAAGTATATATACTACGTGTATATGAGCTGTTGAGAACACTCTTGAGCAACACTAGATTGTTACATGTTTCTCAACCACCACACTCGGAAAAATTTGTAGAACTTTTGGCTCTACGCACTCTTGTTTCGGTACAATTTCAAGTGCTAAAATAATCCCGGCAATGCAATCTGTTTAGATTGTTGTATTGTAGGAGGTAATCGGGTTCACTTGAGTGTCCTGAAATATTTTTAAGGGATCTCCGTTAACAGAAAACCTCTTGTTTATGTTATTTTTCAGCTTGATAATATTCTTTATTGGTAAATTGTAATTAGTGTTTCTTTTTCATATCAATTCTGTATTGTAATCGAAATATTCAAAGAAATAAAATGTTTTATTATATTTGCAAAAGCTATTATTACAGACTTAATCAAATTTCTCTTATTGTATATCCTCCATCTTCCACAAATTTTCTTATCTATAGTCTCTAATAAAAGAACGTTTCTTTTGCCACTTGTCAATATATTAAATCATTATTTTGACACTTGTCATTATTTTAAACATTCTCACTTTATTTCCTTCCAAATGATATTATAGTAATTTAAACTTCAAACTAATTTCTCTCTCTTAATAAAAATTTTTAATTAATTAATGCATTTCTCTCTCTCATCTATATTTTTTAAAATCAAGTTATGTTTTTAAAATTAAACTTTATCAAGAAAATAAAAATCACATCTTTTTATTAACATAGAAATCATTAAAAAACAAAATTTTTATATAATATAAAATTTTCTAAAACACTAAATCTTTTTGAAACAAAATATTTTAAATCGGTCCTTTTTAAAAAACATTATAAAATATGAAATTTTCTAAAAGTATTTTTATTAAACAACCAAATAATTAGAAACTCGAGTTTTTAATAAACAAGATTCTTACAAAAAATAATTTTTTTTATAAACAAATCTTAACACGAATGTTTAAAAATGAAATTATTTAGATAAGAGAGTTAAAAAAAAATTAATAATTGTTTTATTTCTTGAACTATTACATATATATAACTTTAAACACATCTTATATTAAAATATCGTACTATAACTTTTAGTGTTTATTACTAACTATAATCTTTTTAATAAATAGTTTTCTAGCCTATTTATTTAGCTGTATATCTATCTATCTATAACAAAAAAAATCAAATAAGAATTTACACAATTGTAAGTTTTATCATACTAACTTTCTCATTTTTTTTTTTATTATTATTAATATTGAATACTAATAATATTACTCATACCATTTTCAAATTAAAAAATTATATAATTTAATAAAGTAAAACCTATTTTCTTTTTTAAAACACACTTTTTAAAACAAAGTTTTATAAAATACAGAATACAACAAACTTTTTTTAAAATAAATTCATTTTTCTAAAACAAATATTTAAAACCCATATTTTTATAAAAGTTTTAAGAAAAACATTATTATTTATTTACTTAAATAACTATTGATATGCAATTATAATCATATTTTATCGTCAAATATGGTTTTATAATTTTATAAATTTTTATTACTAATTATTTTATATTTTATATTCAACCCGTGTAATACACGGGGTACCTAACCTAGTTGTATATATATCCTCCATCTTCCACAAATTTTTTCTATTGTATATATATCCTCCATCTTCCACCAGTTAATGTTTCCATTTTATAGATTACATTATATTATTATTATTAAAAAAGTAGGAAAATAAAAACAACCACGTGTTCTATTTAATAAACAAATAATAAATAATTCATATTTTATTATCTACATTATAAAAAGTAAAACCTAGTCACATAAAATATGTCACATATTTGTGTAATTTTGATACAACTCAAGATAATTAATCATATTCATAGAGCGACATGATAATTGAGATAAAAAGAAAGAAAGAACAAAAAGAGATCAATTGGGCTCAAGTGCTCAACTTTTATATCTTGAAATAGGTGTGTTTGACAATATCGAAAGAATGTCAAATATGCAAGATATAGCGAGGTACCATTCCCACTCAAAATTAGCATCAAGGAGAAGGGTGAGAATATCAACTATGACAAAAAAAATAAGAACTCCTCGTGTAATGTTTTGTATTGAGCATTAATTGATTTTCTCATCTACATATCTCTATTTAAAAACCATGTATTAATAAAATTATCTACAATAATTCGTCATTGACTCATGAATACAACTTGACTAGTCTATTTTTCACCAGCATATATAATTTACTCTTATTAATCACTTATATATGCATATTATAGAATTTAAACAAACATTTTTCAAATAGAAAAGAACACTTTACCACCAACATGTCCTTTTAAAAACAAATCGCATATGTTGATATGATTATCCTAAGATAATAGCTTTATGACGAGATGGTTGTTTAAATACTAATCACATTGCTTAGATACGTTTTTTTATTGTCAGATATGGTGGTTGTTGATTCTTTGTTTTGTGGATGAAAATTCTAGCGACTTGTCATTTATCCCAAGGGTCATGGACACTGTTGCTGGTAGTGGAACATCTTCAAGTTTCCATTTTTTTCCCCTTTAATTTGCTTTATTTTCCTATAATTTAAAGGAAGGATTTGTGGTCCATGAAAGAATATGGAAAAATGACACGTTTTGAAACAATTTATTAGTTTTTTGTACAATCTAGCGAAAATAAGGCATTTTTAAAATGCAACAAGAAATCTCCACGATCACCATAGGCGCCAAGTGTCCTCTTTGATTTTACTCATGAGGGAATCGTTTAATATATCTTTAATCACAATGCTTATACGTTTTTAAATCATGTAATATAAACTAAGCCACAGGACCACACTAATTGTTAGGGTTAATGTGATTTGATATGAAAAACATGATGTATATTTCTTCAAATACCCATATCCCAATTTATTTTTATTTATTTTAATATTTTTTTTAATATTTTTGTCCTTTTTCATGTATCCGTACTTATGTGAGAATGATTTATATGATTCTGCATGCAATACTTTGTTCTCAAGGAACATAAATAATTGATTAAAATATACTATTCATGCTTATTTGTGGGTTAATGATTTGTGGGTAGATATGCTTTACAAGCACAAATCTTATCTTATTTTTGTTTTTAAGTCCTAAGAAGATTTTATTGGTGCCACTAAATGCAAAATGTCAAGATATGCAAGACCCCACCATTCTTTTAGAAAAATTCTTCTGTCTATTTGGCAATAAATCCATTTTTTGTTGGCTTATAAAGGGGGTTCTTGACCAATAAAATTCATCAAAGGTCTCAATACCATGGAATGAGAGGGAATCGTAAGGAAATATTTTTCAAGGCGATGAGCGTTCGCTCTCCCTCAAAGGTTTCTAGCTTTACCCTAAATGTAATAATTTTTATAAAACATGTACTTGAGCTAAGCTGGAGACTTGGGGAGATCGAAACTCATCGTTTTGATGTCACAATTTGAATAAATCAAAATAGTGAGAGGATATATTTAAAGAATGTTTTTCAAGGCGGTGATTGTTCGCTCTCCCTCAAGGGCTTCTAGCTTTGCCTTATATGACTACATGTAATACTTTTGTAAAAGCATGTATTAGAGTTTAGCTGGAGCCTTGGGGAGATCGAAAATTCATCGTTTTGATGCCACACTTTGAATAAATCAAATAGGATCAGAGGATATATCTAAGAATGTTTTTCAAGGCGGTGATTGTTCGCTCTCCCTCAAGGGCTTCTAGCTTTACCCTATATGGCTACATGTAATACATTTGTAAAAGCATGTGTTTAGAGTTTAGCTGGAGCCT